>JAJMHA010000020.1:0-244989 GCA_030583085.1 Hermanozyma aechmeae | reverse complement strand
TCCAGAGTCGACGATGTACAACGAGCCGTCAACGGTAACACTCCCTGCGAATGTGTTGTAATTTTGCCCATTCAGGTTGTCATAAACCAAGGAGACACCTGTATTCACTGTGAGGTCGGCTGTATAGGATGCACTGCCAACAATGACAGTGTCTTCGGAAACAGTCACAGCCTGGACTGCACTGGCAAGTACCAGAAGTAGTCTCAAAAGCCGCATTGAACTCTAACAGAAGAAGAGTGAATCGAAGTCATCGTCTTATCGAATGAGGAGATATTTCGGCCAATGGAGCCATGAGCATTTACGGGCGGGCCAAAGCTGCGGCTGCGTCAACCAAACCTGCAAGAAAGTGTTCTGTGGACGCCTCATTTACTGCACACAATTTCACAAAACGCTGCCAAGCTTAGCAACGCCTGTCGGAGGGACAGCCTTAACATGACTGTTGGATTAAGTGAGTGATTCTCTCGTTTTAGAAGAATGAGAAAGGAAATTCAGAAGCAGACAATTATGTGCAGGATATATACTGTTGATAGTCCCCTGCGGAATTGGAGCCAAATTCGTCAGCTTGATTAGGTAAAAGCTCTAGCCGCGATACCTTCGCAGTGTCTGGTATTAGTTACAAATGTCCAGGCACAGCATAAGAGGTAAGCTTCCATTGTTTCAGGTGAAGTTTGTGCGTTGCGGCAGATGCCAAAGAAAACGCTCCGTGCGTGCCGCCGTCTCAAGGAACACTGCTCTTATCAAGAAAGGTTCCAATTTTTCGACGTTTTAGTGCGAAGGTTAGACAATATTTTGCTCTCACACATAGTAGCCCCGATAAGATCATACCAATGCTCATTGAGTTCGTACTGGGAGCCTCACTTACAGTACAATAATATTGGTGGGGAAAGGGTGGCATTGGTATTCCCTTGTGCGTAATTATGCATGCAAGATGCGCTGCATGTCACACTAAAAAGACCCAATTCGGCATATTATCCATCCTTCCATTTCATGCAGTTTATTGAATTGCGATTGCGTCTAGTTCTCCACCCAATACCAGTCGGATATATGAGTTTCAAAGTGGATGTAACCATTAAGGGCTTAGCTTATCTGCTCCAACAAATCGAGCCTTTGACATGATTGGTCGCCGCAGCCCTCGATAAGAAAGATCAGAGCTGCTAATGTTTCGTGGTGCATTGGCCTGCGCGAGAGACAGCGATTCTTTTGCATTTCCAAGTGAGAATTTTCCCTCGCCGGTCTGAAGCGCTGTTCTGGGTGCACTGAGTATTCGTCTTCGGTCCCGTATATGCCAGAGCCTGCAAAATTGGCGTGAAGTGATCGGTAATCATCATACGATGGGTCTCCTACTGGGTTAGGGTAGATAATGATGATTCCTTCTCGGAATCTATCCTTGTACTCGCAGTCTCCGTAACGTGCATAGCACTTGCAACAATATCTGATGCAGACTGTTGAAATAAATCTGGAAAGCGGGACGATTCCTGATCTAAGAAACAACTCATTTTGGTATCAAAGCTTGAGAAATTAACTCCTAAACTTTGCTATTTCGTCATTACGTAATACGTGATGGATTTGAAAATTTAAGTTCAGTAGACACAATCCTCCGTGTAGACGCTTTGGTGCCAGGTCTGATTCATAAAGCCCACCCTACCATAGGATACTAAAAACGAATACAAAGACACCGGCAAGTCCTAAGGCACCTACTTCTATGGTACACGTGCCACTTCGGCCAAAGTCGTAATTCGAGATAGCAAGCTCTTGACTCTCCTCTGGCAAATATTCTCTTGACCAGACCTGTACTCTCATTCGGGAATACATTCAAGATAACTTGATGAACAGGGAATTCGTTCGAACATGAGTTCAGGTCACTGTGGTCCATGAATTCGACCCCTCCAGCATCAGTGCACTGCTGCCAAAGGAATCTTCAACAGCTTTGGATCACGCATCCCAAAACATCCTCAGGTGATACCTAGTAACGAGATTCAGAAATGGCGTTCAGAAATGGAAGGTTATCAACGAAGGTTATCCAACAGTACAGGTTCTCGCGGCAATTCGCACTGTTGCATCGCATATCCTTCTCGAAAAGCTTCTCGCCGCAAATATGTCGATTCCGGTATCCACCACTCGCTAGCGTATTAATAAGGAGCGAAGGACCCTGCATTGTCTGGCTTGTGGCGCGTCGCTCGAACCAGGAACTATTTGAATTATGCAGAGATCAGATCTTAGTAATGCGCATAAATAAAAAAAGGTCACGGGTCAAATGACCCAAAACCTTCGCAAGGCAATTTCCTGAACCCTTGAGAACAACAGGTGCATATGTACTGCATGATACATGCATTCGGCCCATGGAAATGTCAGGGCTAGAGACTCAAGCCCCCTCAAGCTCAGCGAAGCACCCACACATTCGCATGAGTACGGGAAGTATCCGTCAATTGAAATATTTCGAGGTGGGATAGATTTCTCCACAAGTCTAATGTTCCAGAAATTTGCGTCACTAAGGCGGTTTGAAAAGTCGGATAGGTGTTACAGTTTTCCGAGCTTTCCGGGGCTCCTACTCAAGGTTACAAGTCAACCTCAAGATTTCTAAACTCATCTCAGTTGCAAGCGGGCTGATGAGAATAAAATTTTAATGGGAATAGCCTTATTTGCAACTGCGTGATTTTTGAAGTCGACCAATATTCGTGCCAAGTGTAAGGAGCACTGGAATCTAAAAACTTTCAGAGAGAACTAGCTCCGTTGAAAGCGGTGTACTAAGGCTCTTATTTTTTGAGCTATAACAGCCAAAATCAAAGTCTCGTTTTAGATTGAATCATGTTTGGGAAGGGAGGATACTCCTAGAAATTGTTTGAAGGATGGTGTCCCCAACCATGCTTGTTCAGAACGGAGCATATGTTCTTTGCACAGCTTTGCCTTCCCTGTTAAAAAAATAACCCAGGCATCATTTCTGATGAACTCCCTGTAGACGGATGCAGAGTCAGACAAATTCCAGTCTTGTGTTTCTTACTGAGGGAAGAAATGACAGTTTAACTGTGAAGATCAAATCATACACCTTGCAAATGTATTTCTGACCTCTTATATTACTGCCTAGCTTGTCCTCTTTGAGGGAAGGAACCAATTCAGGAATAGCAGCGAGTGCAACTGGAATGAAGCTGAAAAGTTCGCTGGTGCACGTTGTTTGATTTTTTCCGAAGATCCAAGGCCGAGCTCTTCATATCAGCACCTGTTTTGTATTTTGCGAGCTTATTCATTTTTATACAAGTGATTCAAATTTTGGGATTAGTGTGGGTGCCGTTGATGTATTCGCAGAAGTTCGCCAATCATGCCAAATGCCACTAAATTCTACAGAAGAACATAAAAAAAAAATTATTAAAACTATGCCTACATGTTGAACAGAGTCGAGGATAATAGACTTTCCAAGATTTAAAGCTGTGGAGTTCTAATCCTCGATTTCGGCGTTGTCCCCACTGTGGCCCGGAGTTGACATCAGCCGCATTAGCGACAGCATTGTTGGCCGGAACACGGTAGGACAGACTATTTAAATGCTCTCGCCTTAATTCCTCGGAAGAAATGTTGAAATCTAAAATCGCTTTCCTGATGCTTGATCGAATTTATTCATTTGTGAACGATTTTCCTCACCACGTCAGTATGTCATTCTCACACTCGAGGACGTTATCTCGCATACATTGCGAGATTCTCCTCGCGATTTCTTGGAGTTTGAGCCACAGCGAAAATTTCACCCCAAAGAGGATAAAAGTTGGCCTGTTACTGGAATGCAAAATAATTCAGATTAGTTTATGAAAATTGAGAATCGTAAATTAACTCGACCTTTACCACTGGAAGCTACGTGGTCTCGTGTTCATTAAAAAAGTATTCTTCAAACTTATCGCCGTGAAACGCAGGCGCACGCCGCAGCAAATCCACAGTTACTATGCAATTTTCGTGGCATCGAAACACACAACGAAAATTTTTTGGCAATTAATGCATAAATACTGGGCTGTGCGTCCTCTGAACAAATTTTCTCCAAGAATGGCGATCACACTCAACTCTGTGAAAGACGGTGTACTTAGCGTTGTCTTTGGTATCCAACCCACAAGGAAAGAAGTTGCAAAAAGTGATGATAGCACCTTGACTTCTGGTGATACCCAGGACTCCTACGGAGCTCCCGTTGAAAAAGATTCGCCTCTTGGATACGAGATGTCTAACTGGACCGTGTTCTACATGATTTTGCAAGGTGTTATTGGCACTGGTATTTTTGCAACGCCCGGCTCAGTTCTCAAGTCGTTGGGTCTGATTGGTGCTACTTACGTCTTCTGGGTGCTTGGTTTCGTTGTGACAATGTTTCAAGTGGCTGTGTACATTGAGTTTGTCACCTACTTCCGTAAGAGGTCAGGAGCAGAGGTGGCGTACTTGGAGCAAGCTTTCCCAAAGCCCCGCTTCATGGTTCCAGTGAGCTATGCTGCAGTGACTGTGATATTGTCATTTTCCACCACTTCGGCATCGGCTTTTGCATCTTATGTTTTCAAGGCTGCGGGACACACTCCCACTTCCTGGGAACAGCGTGGATTGGCTGTTGTACCTCTCTTGCTTTGCGCTGGTATTACAGCTGGCAACACGAAATTCGCTGTTCGTCTCAGCAGTTTTCTTGGTTTCGTCAAAGTCATCTTCGTCTTTTTCATCGTGTTCAGCGGATTGGCTGTCCTTGGAGGCAAGACTAGAGTTGGAAACACGAGATCTGTGTTCTCCAATGCCTGGGAAGGTACAACCACAGATGGAAACAGCATTTCTTCTGCGATTCTTAAGGTTGTATTCTCGTACGGAGGCTCATCGTACGCCTTCAAAGTGGTGGGGGAAACCAAGCCAACTGACACTATCAAAGCATACAAGATATTTGTGCCTCTGACGATGTTCTTTATTTTCGTGTTGTACATTTTGATCATCACCAGCTACTACGCTGGCATTGGCTCGGTTGAAGCCATCAAGGAATCTGGAGGTTTGGTTGCTGCCGAGTACTTCGACAGGGTCTTTGGCACTTCATCTGCCCAGGCAGCACTCAGCTCATTTGTAGCCATATCTGCCTTTGGGCACTTGCTTGGCGTATTTATTGCCCAGGCTCGTTCTCTCCGTGAATGCGGAAGACAGGGTATATTGCCTTATCCTAAGGTGTGGGCCAGCGTCAAACCTTTTGGAACTCCCGCATTTCCTGTCCTTGTGACCTTGCTCGTGAACCTCGTTGTGTTGTTGGCGCCACCTCCAGGTGACGCCTACAACTTCATTCTTGACATGGGTTCGTACCTGGGGAACATCTTCAATGTGTTGCTCTTCATCGGGTTGTTCCGTGTCCGGAAATTCCGCAAAGCTGTCGGATTGGGTTACAGAGAGTTCCACGTCTGGACTCCAGTGGTTGTGATCGCAATCTTGTGGGCTCTTTTCGTCATTGCTATGGCGTTCGTTCCACCCAAGGGCACGCTTATTGGAAGCGACGTTTCCTTTTTCTACGCGACGTACCCTATTACCACTTTCGGGCTCCTTTTCTTGTGTGTCCTTTACTTCCTCGTTTGGGCATACGTGTTGCCCAAGAGAGGAAAGTACCAGCACCGTGTGGAACTCTTCTCTCTCAAGACTGGAGAATTGGGTCACAAGGTTGTCAAGGTTCCCAATGAGTTGGTAGAGCAGTGGGATGCTGAGCATGGCAGCGATGGAGCAGTCATTTTTGAGGAAGGAGCAGACATTCTGTTTGAGACAGATAACGTTGAAACTTCTGGATCTAATGACAAAAAGCTGGATGCATACGTCAGCCTGGTGCAAATCAGATAACACAGATGTGTAAGGGTTTTAGGGCTAAATGGGCCCCAGAAAGATATTAAAAGACTTTTAAATCGAGCAGATGGCTAAGGTCACTGCCTTAGATATTAGCCACAAATAAGAGGTTGAGCCTACAATCAACTAACGTAGTTGCCTCGTTGGAACAGAGAGGGATGCGAACAGTGAGGCGGAAAGATGCAAGACACCGAACACCCAGCAATAGGGGTAACTATTTCTTGCGGCAAATAGAAATTGTTCCTATTGATGAACGTGGGCACACTCGTATACCCTCGTAGGTTATCCTTGGTTGCAGTCCAGGCAAAAATGTAACCGGTCTTTGCCGTCGAGCATAGCCCTATTCATATGCTGACAATCAAACCCCGCAAGAACAGAGTGGTTTGCCAAGGTAATGGTCTGGGGCACGCGCGTCCCTAAAATGCCTCATGTTGGTCCCTAGTGGTGATATTCGAGCACTTAGATTGATCGAAAAAAAAAGTGAACTGCCAAGAAAAGGGATGCAACCTCTCAAAATAATGCTCTCAATTAAGATCGGCAAGAACTCGGGGCAAAATTTGGTTTTCTCTCGATTCTCTCTGATGTTGGAGTTTTAATACAAGCAGGGCTACCTTGCGAGCCAAAATCGCGCACTCTGACAGTACTACGAAAAAATGACGAGAAACAACGGAAAAAAATGATAGACGGATTGCAATCCGAGAAAAGTCATTCGGTGTGATGTACGAATTGTGATTCTGTTTGACTGTGAATGGTCTTTCCTCTGAACCAGCGCAGTTTTGTGCAAACGTTGCAGTTTGAAAGGACCCTTTCAACAAACAGTCAGATGCAAAACAAATGCCGCGAGAGGCATTTCTTCTCAGTAATTGGAAATGTTATATAAAGCCCTGTCATGGCATTCGAGAAACCCAATTCATCATGGATTTTGACAAGGAAGAATGGGAAGAGGCAGCCACCTCTGAGCTTGAATCTCAGCAATCTGGTATTAAATTCGAAGAGGAGGCCAGAACTAAGTCTCGAACCACTACACAGAAGCGCCGCCTTTCACTTCACGGCAAGAAAAGTGAAGATGGCTTATTCACTATTCGAGAGAAGAGCCAAGCTGAGAATGTGCTACCCGGTCTTCATAAGACCTTGTCGTTTCGAGTCGAGAACGAGTTGGTACAAAAGCACGCTATCGGTGGGCCTATTTCCAAATTTACGTCTGTTAAGTACCACGTTGAAGACCCAGCCGTGATTGCCAAGGACTTTGGCTCCTCATTGCTGCTGGGGTTGGATGAAGCTCAATACAAGTACAACATTGGACTATATGGCAGAAACGTGCAACTGAAGCCTCCAGGCCAGCTCTGGAAGAAACTCTTTATGTATTCATTTGGAGGTTTTGGAGCCCTTCTTCTTGGAGGAGGAATTCTCTGTATTGTGTCGTGGAAACCACTTGGCGAACCTGCCCCAGCCATCGCCAATCTCGTACTTGGATTAATCTTGCTTGCAATTTTTGTGCTACAGGCTTTGTTCAACTTCTTTCAAGATTACTCCAGTTCCAGGATCATGGACCTGATTCACGGTATGATCCCATCCGACACTCTCTGCATCAGAGATGGCCAGGCAATCATTGTCAACTCCAGAGACTTGGTTCCAGGTGACATAGTGAAGTTTGATGCGGGCGCTAAAATCCCCGCCGATATCAGAATTTTCGAGGCAACTCCAGAGTTAGCATTCGACCGCTCGATATTGACTGGAGAGTCGTTGCCAGTACCGGCTTCTGCAGCTTCAGATGTCCCCAACTCTAACTATTTAGAAACTTCCTGTATTGGAATGCAGGGGACGTTTGTTGTTACAGGTTCGGGCGCGGGCATTGTTGTGGCGATTGGAGATGAGACTATCTTTGGCACCATCGCCAAGATGACTTCTAGGCCGAAGAAAGGCTTGTCTCCCATGCAATGGGAGATACTTCGCTTTGTTATCTTCACTGTAAGCGTGATAGTGACTTTGATTGTGCTCGTGGTTGTATTGTGGGCAGCATGGCTTCGCAAAGATCACAATGGTTGGATTAATGTGCCAGCTCTTATCGTCGATATTGTCTCGGTTGCAGTTGCTTTTATTCCAGAGGGCTTGCCAATTGCCTTGACGACTTGCTTGATCATTACTGCGTCTAAAATGAGACTGAGCGGAATCTTGTGCAAAAGTTTATCAGTCGTTGAAACATTGGGATCGGTGAGCACCCTTTGCTTTGACAAGACAGGGACTTTGACCAAGAATAAGATGCAGGTAGCAGAGGTGGCTGTCGGCTTGGAGAAATGTGAGGTGACTCAGCTTAAGGATAAATTTATTTCGGAAGATATGTCTGCCACACATTTGGTTACTATTGGTCTGGCTTGCAATGCTGCCGCAAGACTACCTGACGGCAAGCTAGTTGGAAACGCGACAGATCAGGCTATTTTCCGATTCGCTGAAGGCTACGTTGCTAAGAAATGGACTGAACAGGGTTGGACTCCGACTTTCCTGCTTGACTTCAATTCGAAGGATAAGTACATGGCTATGCTTGGCATTTGTGATGGTGCCAGATGCTCGTGGGAAAATGTGGGCCTAGACGTTGCAGCTGGCGACGAGTCAAAGTATGAATTATTGATGGTTAAGGGGGCTCCTGATATATTGATGAAGAATTGCGAGTACTGGTTGCAGCCTAACGGAGTGGCTAAGAAGTTGGACCGTGTGTTTGAGAGATCCGTGTACAACATGCATCGAACGTGGTCTGCTTCTGGTAAGCGGGTGATTCTTTTGGCTTCGAAGTTGGTGCTTAGGAATAATCTAGACTTCGAGGACAGAAACGCAACTACGCAGACATTGCGGACCGAGTTGACTGGTGGTTTGACGTACGTTGGGATGGTGGCGATAGAAGACCCCCCTAGAGGAGGCATGCACGGAGTAATATCCAAACTTCGCGAGGCAGGCATCAGAACTGTTATGATAACTGGTGACTTTGAGCTCACTGGAATTGCCATTGCCAAGCAGGTGGGAATTATATCAATGGAATGTGATGGTATTCTGGAACTCAGTGCCGAAGCTCAGAGAGTGAACGACGCGGAAGTCACAAGAGCATTGAGTATCTCGGGACCACAAATTCCGGGGCTCTCTTCAACGGAATGGTCTACTCTCGTCAGATACTCTGAGCTTGTCTTTACACGGACTACGCCCGAGCAAAAGCTCTTGATTATCAAGCAGTTGAGAGAACATGGTTTTACCACTGGTATGATTGGCGATGGTATCAATGACTCACCATCATTAAAAGAAGCTGACGTTGGGATCTCTTTGATAGGCGCGTCAGACATTGCGAAGGAGGCATCTGACCTTATTCTTCTTGGTGGTGATGAAGACGAGGATGAGTTATTTCTTGCTGTCGTGGAAGCACTTAACTTCGGCCGCTTGGTATTCGAAAATTTGAGAAAAACACTCGGATATTTACTTCCAGCCGGGACATATTCTGAGTTGTGGCCTGTCTTGTTGAATGTTATATTTGGAATGCCCCAGATGCTCTCGTCATTCCTAATGATAATGATATGCTGTGTCACCGATTGTTCGGCCGCCATCATTTTAGCATTCGAAAAAAATGAGAGAAACTTGCTATCCAAGAAGCCCCGAAGCATAACCAAAGAGAAGCTCGTCGACTGGAAGTTGTTGCTCCACTCATACTTCACTATCGGAACTTTCTACACGTTCACCTCGATGCTCCTCGGCTTCATCAATCTCAAAAGGAAAGGCTTTGCTTTCTCAGACTTTTCAATGAGTTATGGCTCGTATGAGGACCTTCCTGGGGTCACCAACGCTATCAACATGTCGTCGTCGATTTATTTCAACAACTTGGTCATCATGCAGTTTTTCAATTTAATTGCCATGAGAACAAGGTATCTCAGCATGTTTCAGCACTCGCCATTCAAAAACAAGTTCATTTTCATCGTCGTGCCATTTGCTCTAGCCGTGACATTTCTCTTGAATTACATTCCGGCAATTCAAAATGCCATGGGCACATCACAAGTTCCAGTCGAGTACTACTTCATCTCGCTCGGGTTTGGAGCTTGCGTGCTCATATACGATGAGTTGAGAAAATTCTTCAACCGGAAATACCCAACCGGTTTTATGGCTAAGATTGCCTGGTAATGCTTCCTGAAGGCAGTTGGTGCACGGGTTTTCGAAGATTCCGCGCGTGCATGATTGGGTGCGGCTGGGCTTAAATGGTACATCGCGAAGCAAGTGTCTTCTTTTTCAAGAAATTTTATGCCCAAGAGGCTCTACCTTCCATAAACTTTGGAGCTCACTATCCCTGCTGTAGCCACTCACGAATGTTCTTCTGACACCCTTGTCCTTTGATATGATCTGGAAAAGACTCGCAGTCCTGCCAACAGAGTCTCGGACAGCATCCCAGCAGGAAATTCAGGATGAGCAGCCTATTGAAACAGATGACTACCATCTCCAGCTCACGCCACCACAACAGCAGACTTGGGATTGGCTATCTTATGCCGGATACTGGGGCATCCCAAACATGACAATCTGGACCTGGAGTACCGGGGGCGCTCTAGTAGCACTTGGGCTAAGTTCAGGGGAGATAATGGCGGCAATAACTGTTGGGAATATAATCATCTGTCTTTTCATTTGCCTCATGTCTTTGCCCGGTACGAAATACCGGATAGGCTACGCCTTATCACAACGTTTACCATTTGGACCGTGTGGGTCTTTCTTGGCTGTTATCATTCGTTTCATTCTTTCTGTGATCTTTTTCGGTGCACAGGCCTGGTTAGGCGGAATCTCCATAGGAGTTGCTCTCAAAGGTCTCAGCCACAGCTATTTCAAGATGAAGAACACACTCCCGAAAGGTGCCGAAATGACAACGGATAGTCTCATTGGCTTTGTGGTATTTCTGGTGATACAGGCAGCTTGTCTTTTTTCCAGACCAGACCGCTTCGATATTCCGTTGATACTAAGCTGTGGTGTGACCTTCATTTGTTTCACTGCCGTACTCGCGGTATGCTTGCAAAAGAATCAAGGAATCGGTTCATTATTCTATGAGAGTTATGAGCTCGAAAACGCCAAAGCCGGGTGGATGTGGATGTACGCCTTGGCTATATGGTATGGTGCACTTTCCCCTGAGATTACCAACCTGAGTGACTATTCACGGTATGCGAAGACTACAACCCACATGGTTATTGGCACTTGTGCGGCGGTAATGTTGGTAGGTACGTTTGTTCCATTGGCGGCACTCATTTGTGCATCAGCAACGTTTGAAGTATATGGAAAAGCTTATTGGAACCCAACGGATATCCTTTGCCAGTGGCTAGATGATGAATACTCCGCCTCTCATAGAGCGGCAGCAATCATATGCGGCTTGGTGTTTGCTCTGTCCCAGTTAACATTCAATGTTGTTGGCAATGGCTTCCCTGGTGGGATGGGGTTGTCGCTGATGTTTCCAAAGTTCATCAACGTTACTCGAGGATCGTTGATTACGGCAATGCTTTCATGGGCGGTCCAGCCCTGGAGATTTTTCACTTCTTCGTCGACCTTTTTGGTCACCATGAGCTCATTCGGAATAATTACGACACCCATAATTGCCATAGCCAGCGCCGACTACTATTTAATACGACGGGGAGTGATAAACGTGGAAGAGCTTCTTCAGAAGCAGCTTGACTTCTTGGCTTTAAGGAGTTATACGCTTCAGGGCATAGTTCCGTTGATAATCACATTGGCGCTAGGCTTGCCGGGGTTAATTGCAGAGGATACGAAGGGCTCGATTCCACTGGGTTTCATGAACTATTTTTACGGAAGCACATTTTTTGCCTTCGTAACACCAGCGCTATTGTACTTGCTAGCCTGCTATCTTTTCCGGATTGTTGAGGTGTCCCACAAAGCTGACGGCCTTTCTGGCGTTGAAAATAGCAATGGCGGCGATTCAAAGCTACTGAAAGAAAGGTCCAGGACCTCTGGATGTTGCTTGGGAGAAAGCTAATGTTTAAATGCGATTGCAATAACTTAAATATAGAAGTAATAGGTCTTGAAAGGGCTAATTGGTACCTTCGTCGAAGCGAGATGAAGTGTGAGGTACTTTTTTTGGGCGTTTTATCCAACCAACGGTTCTTGCGCCTCCTCCCAATCACCATCTCAGCTAATTAGGTCAATTTTCAATAAGAAAATGAGAATAGATATTTCCACATTCTTCTCACTTTCTTCAAATATATGGAATGAGAGAAAAACACTACATATTCGACAGGAGTTTTTTTTTAAAGAACACATATTACAACTTATATCGGGGCCGCTACTATCTTCAGTACGGGCATAGACCTCCTTAGTTAGTGGTTGTACAACTTTAGTCGAGGGAGGGGTCTCGCTTCAACGCCTAGACACGTGACTTCATCCAAAAATGGAAATACTACTTGATTACACCTCTTCTCGCCCCCAGCGGCTTTTTATCAATTTTTGAAGATTTCAAGTCTGCGTGTTAAGGAACAAACTCTCAAACTTGACATCAAAATCCGATATAGTGTAATGGCTATCACAGTCCGCTCTCACCGGGCAGATCGGGGTTCGATTCCCCGTATCGGAGTTATTATTTTTTGCTGGATTTCGATCCAGGTCGTATTGGATTAATAAAAAACGCCACCAATAGCCTGTGAGAGTATCATAGACCCAATGAAGTGCTGTTTTTTTCCCTCCTCTTTTTTCCCCTAAGATCATGTCCACATATAAGGCAGGAACAATATTTTCCAATAGTAAGGCTCTGTGGCCGAGCGGTCTAAGGCGGCAGACTCAAGTTCTGTTATCGTAAGATGCGCGTGTTCGAATCACGCCGGAGTCATTATTTTTGCATTTCAATTTTTGCTGACATTTGCTTTCTACGTCTGAATACATTCATAAAATATTCACAGCCTATCTATTAAGTAAGTTTTTCGCCCTCATATCATCAGCAGCAAGAGAGCGTGGATCACCTTGCTCAGGCTGCTCTAGCCATGTCGAAATTATGCTCTCAAAATTCTGGATGTCTTCGTCAGTGTAATGATACACTAAGCCTCGGTTTTGAGAATCGAGGCTGCCGTGTATATCAAACCCACACCAGTAGTTTGGTGAACCTCCGAAATGCAAGTGTCGTTTCCACGACAGGAAAGGAAGGCCCTCATTGTTCGGGAAAGGCTCTTTGACAGGTACAGGAAGGATAGCATGCGCGATATATAGAGCGTTCTGCTCTATTTTCTTTGCAGCCTCAACTTCAGCCATTTCACTCTTGGATAAGTCAGATTTGCCAAATGCTGCTGTACGGTATTTCTTTCGAATGAAATTTAAAAAGCTCGGCAGCTCGGTGTTCTCGAGCTGTTCTGCTGTGACGTAAAGCAATGACTTATCCTGGGGGCCGTAGAACTGTGCAAGAGAGGAGGAGCATATCTCATGGTAGTATCCATTATCGTCAAGGCGCTCAGGCGGAGTTAAAAGACCTGCAACACCAGCAAACGAGTGTTTGAAATTGGATGGAATGCCACCCAAATCCAAGCCGAGCCAGATCACATCAGGGTTAAAATCTGAAAAATCATATTTTGGCTCGAGAACCTTATGCAACGGAAGAATTGAGCCTATGAGAAGACCTGTAAGGGTTTTAGGTTTGTTCACTAGGATCACAGATGGATCAATAAGTCGTAGGAATCCGTCTGATCGACTCCACAGCGTTTCCAGAGGGTCAGTCTCTTGAATATTGAATACTTCTTGTTCCTTTTTCAGCGGAATGGCGGCCAAATTGAAAAGTTCGTTTGACTCATAAAACCCTGAATCAAGTGTCAGTGGTTTGTACTCTAGTGCCGCTCGTGTTTTGAAGAAGAACAGGCCCGTATCCTGGAACCCTTGATCGTCATAGAGCACCGCGAGATTTGCAAGCGGGATGGTGGATGGTCCGACTAGTAATGGGTCCTCGAAGGACGAGAACAAGAGCGCCAAGGACAAGAGCATTTGACGAGAATACTTGACGTTTTCCCGAATAGTAGGAAAAACGTTGATGAATCTCACTTTCTGCTCCGGGAGCCCTTCTTTTTCTCGAGCAGAATTCAATATAAGGGATTTTTCAAGGGAGTTGAGCGAATGCTTCTGGCAAAGAACAACCTCAATCGGAAGCTGGTTCTGATTTCCCCGCAAAACCTGAATGAGCCTGGATATCTTTAGAAGCTCTTGATGTTTGTTCTTCTCAGAATCGAGCGGGATCACAATTCCACGACCGGTAGTCTGAAGAACCTGTTTCCAGACACATTTGGGTGTCTCCTTAGATTCAAAATCGGCAGGATTTCCACTCAGCCACGGAATTAACTCCCTAGAAACAGCAGTGCACATGACATCATCAAGCTGCTCAATACATTTTCCGAAGACCCTTAAATGAGCAATCTGAGAAATGAACGAGAACTCAAACTCTGAGTACTCCATTGCAGCCATTGCGTATCGTTTATATAACTCCTCGACGTGGCTGTCATCTATAGTTATACCCTGCTTACGCAATTGCCGCCTGTAATACTTCTTCAGGTTCAATATCCACTGCTTCTTCTTAAAGATTAGCTGCCCGGGGTCGTACTCTACAAGCTTCTCAAGTGACGCCATAGTCTTGAGCTCAAGCATACGCGAGAAGTAGTTGGAGCACACCACTTTAATATCCGGGCTATCTGTATCAAGATTCTCGAAAACTGGATTAACATATGCTTGTCGATTTTCCATAACGTCAAAGTTGAGATCAACATGTGGAGCGGGAATTGGCCCGGCTCGATCCCGTTTGACGAACATGAGCAAAATCACGATCACAATGACAACAGCTGCCAACTTGGATCGTTTTCGGACGCGACCCCGAAAAGGCGACATGTGGGGTAGTGACGACAACAACATCGCGAGTCTCGGATTAATTCACGTACATGTACAACAAGGTGCAGGAACAGAGCCAGAGTAACCATCAAGGAAATAAAGCGACACAAAAGACTGCCTACTTGTCGGCTATAACTGTCTGTTTCGTGTCAGCGACGTCCTTTTGGTAAGGTTAGCGTTGTATTTTGGGCAACGAGTGCAACATATCGCAAAAGTTGAGCTGACTTACTACAGAATTGATAGCCAGTCAAAACGGCAAGGCCAGTGGGCGAGAGTAGAAGAAAACTGAAAAGGAGTCATTGTGATTCATTTTCATGCTCATGAGGGATAGCGTTCCAGCCACTATCTCCTCGAATCGTCGAGGTGCATCAATGTCTCGGCTGGTCAACGTACTGAGAAATAAGCCAGGAAAAAGCTTCACTAGAGATTAGCAAGATATAGCATACCTCTGCAAACAAGAACAGGTTTGAGCAAGTGATACACAGGGTAATCCAGCGAGTTTCCGTTGGCGAAGGCAGTTCCATTCATTGGGGTAAGGAAAGTGAGTGATAGCTCCTGCTCTCCTGTTGCAAATGAAACCAAAACTTCTTACCGGAACATCAGGAAACAATGAAAGGCTCTGGGGTAGCGAGTCCATCATTGCGATTGAATACGACACTAGCGAGGATTCCAACTTGACGGACGCAATACCATTTCCCGGCCACATCATTGGCACTATCGTAAAACATTAAACAAAAACTGTTCATGATTAGCAGATTTGATTTACCAGCATATGGTGACTAGCATGTCAAAATCGAGATCGCTTCGAGTCTTCCATGCAAAGAGTGTAGCACACCGGTGCCACAATCGGACTTTTCACCACATACTATGGAATCCATTACTGGCTAGCGCTCTTTGTCTGCTTCACTGGTTGGAGCGCTCTTCACCGACGGCTTCATGATGGAATAATCGAATCCTGGAGCCACCTTCCGCTGCTGATTTCTGAGCCACTCCTTATAGGCGTTGACCTCCTCCTCGTTGATATCTATTCGTCTTTCCAAGTCATTGAGATTGCCACGCCATTTCTGAAGATCTTGTTCTGACAAGTTGAATTTTGGCGGTATCACAGTTGCCGGGTCCGGAAGCGATACTTGATTTTTGAAAGCTGGGGGTCGCGGCGCCAGAAACTTTGAGTTCAATTGAAGTGGGATACGCTCAAGGAGCGGATCGGGCGTTGTTATGTAGGATGGCCGTGAAGCCATGGTTGAAGTTTACTCTGGTGAGTGTGCAGGCCAAGCGTGGAGGCTGAAAACGAAGCCAACACGGTTGAGCTGCCTGAGCAAAAGATGGAGCAGGAGGTGTAAGATATTGATTCTTATGCCGGGAAATATGCCCAAAGCTTCCACATGCAATGATGGAACTTTTACAGTTTCCACCCCCCACTTTGCTGCTGACCTATGTATCTAACCATGCCATTCATTAATTGACCTATGTATCCGGCACCTGCCAGTCTGACACTCAAGACGTCTTTGTTGATGCTCTATTCTGAAATCTCTGATTTTCTCATCTCCCGAGGCTTTCACCCCTCGCGTTGCCGCCTAGTTGTCCTTGTAGTGACGAATCAAAATGTAAGCATTCTCCTGCTTCAAGTTCGACAAGGAGCGATAGCCACCCTCCAAGCGCATCAACAAACCGCCAAAAGAAATGTAAACCGCCATCTTGTCATTTCCTGCGCTCTCCTCGAATTT
Source organism: Hermanozyma aechmeae (assembly GCA_030583085.1). Classification (NCBI taxonomy): domain Eukaryota; kingdom Fungi; phylum Ascomycota; class Pichiomycetes; order Serinales; family Metschnikowiaceae; genus Hermanozyma; species Hermanozyma aechmeae. The sequence goes on along the minus strand of JAJMHA010000020.1, from coordinate 228,586 downwards.
GTAAACGGTGCCATACATCACGTAGTCGTAGTCGTCGGCCAAGGATTTGTCACCTCTCTTGGGTGGTCTCCATGAGCCATTTGACGTGAACAGCGACAGCTCGTTGCCCAACAGAGACGCCAACGTGATCGTCAAGGAATCGGTGTCTTTCACTGGGAACAACTCAGAGTTGATGTCCAAAGTGATCTTGACATCCGCCGAGGTGGCCAGCTGTGCCTCAATACGAGACACCTTGTTGTATCTGGCCAAGTCGACGGAGTCGACATTGAACATGTCCTCGAATAGTATGCCCGACATTGGGATGGATGGATGAGGAAAAATGCGATGTGAGTTTCGTGTCACGTGCTCATGTCACGTGCGCGAAGGTTTTCTGGTGCCGCCTTGCCCAATGCGGCCCCAACCACAACTGTCACGTGAGAAGGATCACCTGCCGAGCTCTTCTGGTGCGCCAGCCCATATAGATCAACAGCATGCCTTCCACGTCCTTGCGCCAATTTGGTTTCCTTGTGCATCCGCTTTTTCTTGTCACCTCTGCATTCACGCTCCTCTACTTCATGGGTTTTTCTGATCAGGAATCATCTGGTCTCAGCAAAAGAGACGGCTTTGTCGGCTCCACAGCGTTCAAGGTGTTGATTGCAGTTGGTGTATTTGTGATTATAAACGTATTGGCCGTCACTTTTCACCATATTGCTCAGAAGATTGCTCGCTCTTCCAACCTGTACAAGTCTGTGGAGCACGACATCTCGCCTTTCTGAAGTGGCTTTATAAATAGCATCAAGTGGAGCTCTTGGGGCAAACAAACTGGTGTAACTTCAAATAGGCTAGATTCACAAGGAGAGCTACCTTTGGGTCTCTATTGAAGAACATTTCTGAAGACGACGTTGTCAAGGCATCGACTTACTTCGACTGGCTAGACCCTGACCTCGGAGAATGCCCCTGACAGGAAAGAGGGGTAAAACTAATGTCCAGTTAATGATATTCCACTACGAAAAACAAGATGTGATCGTGATCACTCGACAAGTGTTTTGCCCTTGACTTGCTCACCAGGAATCACTTTTCGGTAAACTCCGATAGATAGCAATGCACTACTCCACATTTCCAAGCCGCAGAGGCCAAAAAAAAAAAAACTATATTCTTCTGCCAATCCGACATACACTGTCTCTCCAACTCAGAAACAAAAACAAAACGCAAAACAAAACAGGCATGTCCGAAACATCGCAGCCTAAACGAATTGCACAGATTCTGTGTGCCCTTATATGGTGCCTCTTAGCAGCGGGTCCAGTGTTTGGATTTGCTGCCCTCAAACCGATTTTGATCCAGCAGGGTGTCTACCTGGACAAATGCAAACTTAAAATCGACACGGGGTCTACAGATCCTACCAAGTATCCCTGTTCTGCGCAGGACTTGTCCTTGAACTTCTTGTTCACGGTGGCATGTATGGTCACTAACATCTGTGCCCTACCTGTGGGATCGTTGCTCGACAGCTATGGACCTAAAATTACAGGCATTGTTGGCTCAGTGTTCATTTTCCTCGGCGCAGCTGTTATGCTGTTGGCAGACCTGATCGGGTTTATTGACGGCTACTTGACTGGATACACGTTATTAGCATTCGGAGGTCCCTTCGTTTTTATCTCATGCTTTCAACTTGCCAACAGCTTTCCTAAGAACTCCGGGCTTATCTTAGCGCTCTTAACGGGCGCTTTCGACTCATCCTCGGCGTTGTTTTTGATCTACCGAGTCATCTACTTCAACTGGTTCGATTTGTCACTTCGGCAATTCTTTTTGGTGTATCTAGTTGTGCCTGTGTTTATTTTTGCCTGCCAGGTGACCATTATGCCTCGTGACTCCTACAAGACCGTTGGAACATTGGCGAAGATCGCTGAGACAGCCATTGACGAGTCGGGGAGACCATTGAACAAAGACAAGCTTTTGCCAGAGGACAGACTTCTCAGCCCAGAAAATGCTGTTCAATTCGCTCAGCCCAATATGAATGAGTCCACACTGTTGCTTATTCGCAGAGCATCCTACAATTCATTTGGTGGCAGGAGAGATTCCACGATCTCTAGAGCCTCTAGAACATCGATAAAATCTGTATATGAGCAACAAGAGGAGGACAGGTTGTACGCATCGACGGGTGGTGTATTCGGCGTTATGCATGGCTACACAATTAGCGAGCAGCTCAAGTCGCCCTGGTTCCTCTTGATGGCGGTATTCACCACTATCCAGATGTTGAGAATTAACTATTTCGTTGCAACCATCAAGTCCCAGGAGTTGTATTTGTACGGTAGCGAGAAGACCGCCACGAAAATCAACCAATTTTTCGACTTGGCCTTGCCTGTCGGCGGATTGTGTTCCATTCCATTCATTGGGCTTTTGCTTGACAATCTCACTACGCTTTACGTGTTGTGGATACTTTCTGCTATTTCTGTGGTTATCGGCGTGTTCGGATGTTTGTCCTGGTTACCTGCAACCTACACGGGAATCGTGTTGTTGGTTCTCTATAGGCCGTTCTACTACACCGCCGTGTCAGACTTCTGTGCCAAAGTATTTGGCTTCGAAACGTTCGGTACTGTCTATGGAACAATAATCTGCTTCAGCGGGATCTGTAACATCTTGCAGCAAGTCATGGACAAAGCCACTCATACGTATTTCCACATGAATCCTGTGCCCATCAACGGTGGCCTCACTACGCTAACGGTCGTATTTGCAGCTGCATTGATATGGTATGTTAGACTGCAGGAGTTGGCCAGCAAGAGACGGACTTTGGAGCTCGAGGCCCAGGAAGCGATGGTGAGACAGATTCCTCACTGAGATAAAAAAAGAACAAAACAATAGACAGAGAGACATTATGTGAGGGTCAAACTATTGTGGCTACCTGCAATTTTAGTTGCTTTCTTTGTTAATTTACTTTACTTGCTCCATTTCTGTTTACTGAATCACCCCCTGCGTGCCCTTTTTGATCGGGTCTTTCTCATCATCTCCACGGCGGTATCAGGATCAACCCCGGTTAGAGACGGGAGTAAATCCAAAACTGTTACTTCTGCCTCCTTGATCGCGTCTAGTAGAACAACACCTACCGCCTGTGGCACCGTGTTGTAGCCTTCAAACACCTCTACCTGTTCGAGGACCAGCAAGATCTTGTCCATGTCGACAAACTTATTCTTTCTTCTTTTTCTCTTCCTTCTCCTTCTTTTCCAACTGACGTCTCAGACCCTTTAGAAGCTCGAGGTGGCCAACTCTGCTGGAAATCAACTTCTCGGTACCTGAAGCCAGTCCCGCGGTTTTCTTGAGTTTGTAGAACTCCTTAGCCACTGTGTTCTTGGGCTTAATAGATTTGGGAGCAGCGGCACGTGGATTCTGCTGCTTTTTCGTGAGTCTAGCCTTACTCTTCGACTTGAGTTTGAGATTGCCCTGGGCCATGTTGAGATGAGATGAGTGCGGCTACACACAGGCGATAAGATAGTAGTATACTTTAGAAGTCGTGGAATCGAGGAAGAAAATTCTGAAGGAGTTGTTGATCGTGCAGTTGAAAAAAATGTGTCGCTAATGAAAATAATGAGAGAATTTTCAAACTGTAATTCCAGGGCATCTATGTGCTGTTCGTACTTATTAACTTATATTGCAAGAAAGACGCGGAAGTGGATTCCTGAGCTTGGTGGCAAATTTAAGGAAATGAATAAGATCATCAGGAACTATAGGGATGTGCTTTCAAGAACCAAATTATTAGCTGGACTTAATATATACCCCGATTTCGATGGTGTTGTTCGTCCTCTCAGAGTGCAACAGGCAGACATCCCAGCTCCACAACCTAAACCCCTGCATGAGAAAACCTCAAATTAAACGGCAACGCAAAATGAGAACGCTGATACTCTACGCTTGCTAATGCTAGTGTTCCAGGTATGCGGCCCATCACCGTGACATCACCCAGAAGTTCACCATAGAATGCTAACTCCCGCCTTGGTAATGCTTGGAAATTCGATTATTCTCCTTGATACCCTAGCCAGAATTTTGTAGAGCCATAATCGCGATTCCGGCAGCGTGCTGCCAAGTCTGGACGATGAACAGAGCACACTCTCCTGACTCACTCCACATTTCCATTCACAGACCAGCATCTCTCAAAATATAACACAGCTCCTTTTCCTTTCTCGCTATACAGACTGACCGATTTCCTACCCTGACTCACTTCCCAATGTGCTTCCTGCACACTGCCTGACTCTCTCTCATTAATTGAGTCGCATCGCATCGTCTCAAATCGTCGTCAACTTCCCATCCTCCACTCCTCATGAGCGACAAGTTCCTCGTGTTGCCTGGCCCCAGTGCCTTGTCACAATTTCGTATCTCTAACTTCGTTCTGGACTTGGAGGCTCAGCTCACACAGCCGGGCGCGGTGGTGTCGGTTGTTCTGAGCTACACTCACTACGTGGCTCTCCGCAAGCCGATCACAAACAGCCAGCTCGAACTTCTCAAGGTGTTGTTGACTTACGATTCTCCTGTTGATTCCAGTGTGCCTGAAAATGCAATCTTGCAGCAGTTGACCACTGCCTCAGCGGATCAGGTGAAAATTCCCCCAAACTCAACATTGGTGAGAATCTTGCCTAGATCCGGCACGATCTCGCCTTGGTCGTCCAAGGCAACTGACATCACGCAAATTGTGGGCTTGAAAGATGTGGTTGAGAGAGTCGAGCGTGGATTGTCGCTTCTCATCACCACCACTGGAGACGCCGGGTTGGCTGCAAAAATCAATGCCGCTGGCGACTCTCTTTTGGCATCTGTTTACGATCGCATGACCCAGAATGTGTTTGTTGACGGAAAAGTGCCCGGCTACGACGATTTGTTTGCTCACCATGAGCCTAAGCCGTTGGTGCATGTTGACATCTCGGGCGATAAGCTCGAGGCCGCCAACAAGTCTCTCGGATTGGCGCTTGACCTGGGCGAAATCGAGTACCTCACGAACGCATTCACCCACGTGATTGGCCGTCAGCCCACGGATGTGGAACTCTTTATGTTTGCTCAGGTCAACTCTGAGCACTGTAGACATAAGATCTTCAACGCGGACTGGACCATTGACGGGGAGGAAAAAGACCTTACCTTGTTCAAGATGATTCGTAACACCCACAACAAAAATCCCCAGTACACCGTGCTGGCATACCTGGACAATGCTGCCGTTTTCGAGGGTCCCGAGGGCTACGTTTTCACCCCAGACTTCGTCTCCAAGGAATGGCACTCCATCAAGGAAAACGTGCACACCTTGGTGAAAGTCGAGACACATAACCATCCCACGGCAGTCTCGCCATTCCCAGGTGCCGCTACTGGCTCTGGAGGAGAAATCCGTGACGAAGGTGCAGTGGGCCGTGGTTCCAAATCCAAGGCTGGATTGTCTGGATTTTCCGTGCTGGACTTGAACATCCCTTCTCTTCCTCAGCCATGGGAGCGTGATGTTGGAAAGCCCAACCACATTTCGCTGGCGTTGGACATCATGATCGAGGCTCCTATTGGGTCTGCAGCGTTCAACAACGAGTTCGGTCGTCCCGCCATCAATGGCTATTTCCGTACATTGACCACCGAAGTGAAAAACAAGAACGGCAAGTCCGAAATTCGTGGTTTCCACAAGCCCATCATGTTGGCAGGAGGCATGGGTGCAATCCGCCCTGGTCTTGCCTTGAAGGACCAGAAAATTACCCCCGGCTCTAAGCTCATTGTTCTTGGTGGACAGTGTATGCTTATTGGACTTGGAGGTGGTGCTGCGTCGTCGGTGTCGTCCGGTGACGGTCTGGCCGAGTTGGACTTTGCGTCTGTTCAGAGAGGAAACCCCGAGATTCAGCGCAGAGCACAGCAAGTCATCGATGCGTGTGTCTCTCTTGGAAGAGACGGCAACCCAATGCAGTCCATTCACGACGTCGGTGCCGGGGGCTTGTCAAATGCGTTGCCTGAACTTGTGCACGACAACGGGCTCGGCGCTCGCTTCGAGTTGCGTGACATATTGTCGCTCGAGCCTGGAATGTCGCCCATGGAGATCTGGTGTAACGAGTCGCAAGAACGGTACGTGCTCGGTGTGCGCCCCGAGAACTTGGAGATGTTCGAGGCCATCTGCAACAGAGAGAGAGCGCCTTTTGCGGTAGTGGGCGAAGCCACAGAGGAACAGCGCCTTATTTTGACAGACAGCCTTTTAAAGACGACGCCAATTGACTTGGAAATGTCGGTTTTGTTTGGCAAACCCCCCAAGATGTCGCGCACGGCCCAAACTGCCAATCTACAGTTGGATGCGTTCTCCACATCTGACCTTGATGTCACCGAGAGCGTATCGCGTGTGTTGCAGCTCCCTGCTGTAGGCTCCAAGCTGTTCTTGATCACCATTGGAGACCGATTCGTTACGGGTTTGGTCGACAGAGATCAGATGGTGGGTCCTTGGCAGGTTCCTGTCGCAGATGTCGGCGTGACAGCCACCTCTTTGGGAGACAGCATTTTGCGCACTGGAGAGGCGATGGCTATGGGCGAGAAGCCGACTCTTGCTCTCATTTCAGCAGCGGCTTCGGCCAAGATGACCGTTGCTGAGTCTTTACTCAATCTCTTTGCTGCAGACATTGTCTCTCTTGACCATGTCAAGTTGTCGGCCAACTGGATGTCTGCTGCATCACACGAAGGTGAAGGCGCCAAGTTGTACGAGGCTGTGCAGGCAATTGGTATGGACTTGTGTCCCGCCTTGGGCGTCTCTATTCCTGTCGGAAAGGACTCGATGTCCATGAAGATGCGCTGGGACAACAAGGAAGTGACGGCGCCTTTGGCGTTGACTGTGACTGCTTTTGGTCCTGTCGCTAACACCTCTCGTACCTGGACCCCTCAGCTCCAGCTCACTGGCCAGGACTCAATCTTGGTTTTGGTGGACTTGGCTGCTGGTGAGAAGAAAGCTATGGGTGGATCTGCGCTTGCACAAGTTTATGGCCAAGTTGGCGATGCCGCCCCCACCGTGAGATCCAACGCCACGTTGAAAGCGTTGTTGGATTCTTTGGTTGCCTTACACTCTGAGGTGGATGTTTTGGCTTACCATGACCGCTCTGAGGGTGGTCTTTTCACAACCGTTGCAGAAATGGCCTTTGCCGGCCACTGCGGTGCAGAGATCAACCTTAGCGCCGGTGCCAATGATGCCTTGACCGAGCTTTTCAACGAGGAGCTTGGTGCGGTATTCCAGATTCATGCTGCAGACCTCGAGGCATTTGTCAAGGTGTTGGGCAACCATGGGCTCGAGGAAAAGTATGTTTCTGTGATTGGAAAGCCTTCCGCAACTCAGGAGGTTACGATCTCCATCGACGGCCAGCCTCTTTACTCCAACACTAGAGCCGAGTTGCAGTCGTTGTGGAGCTTGACGTCGTACCACATTCAGAAGCGTAGAGACAACCCTGAGACATCCAAGCAGGAGTTTGAGGCGATCAAAGACGATAAGAACCCTGGTTTATCGTACCAGTTGACTTACGATCCCACCACCATTGGCAAGGGATTTACCGCAAAGCCCAAGGTGGCCATTCTCCGTGAGCAGGGAGTCAACTCTCAGCAAGAAATGGCCTGGTCGTTCCAAGAGGCCGGCTTTGAACCTCATGATGTACACATGTCCGACATCTTAGAGGGTCGCGTGTCGTTGGATGACTTTGTTGGAATTGCTGCCTGTGGTGGTTTCTCCTACGGTGATGTGTTGGGTGCCGGTGCCGGCTGGGCCAAGTCGGTCTTGTTCAATGAGCGTGCACGTGACCAGTTCAAGCGCTTCTTCCAGGACAGAACCGACACATTTGCATTTGGTGCCTGCAATGGATGTCAGTTCCTCTCCAGAATCGCGGAGTTAATTCCTGGTACCACTCACTGGCCCACATTCGAGCGTAACGCCAGTGAGCAGTACGAGGCTCGCTTCGTGATGGTAGAGGTCGAGAGCACCAACAACAACTCGATCTTCCTCCAGCACATGAAGGGTTCTAAATTGCCCATTGTGGTTGCTCATGGCGAAGGCCGTGCTGCATTTGCATCTGAGGCTGACCAGAAGGAATTTATTCAATCTGACAACCAGGCGGTGATTCGTTACGTGGACAACTACGGTCAAACTGCCCAAGTTTATCCTTTCAACCCCAACGGATCTCCTGAAGGTATTGCGGGCATTTCGAACGCTAATGGCCGTGTCTTGGCCATGATGCCTCACCCGGAGAGAACAACGAGATTGGAGTCCAACTCGTGGTACCCTGCTGAGAAGTACGACGACTGGAAGGGCTACGGACCCTGGATTGCGTTGTTCCGCTCTGCAAGGGAGTGGGTAGGCGACAACTTCTGATGTGATCTGCCAATGCTGGCTAGTGAAACTTGGTGACAGAAAGACAATAAAAAAGAATAGGTAATAGATACGATTTTGGAAGTCGACATACTGATTAAATCAGGGTTAGGTAAAGAGGTAGCGTTAAACCGCGATAGCAAGTGAGAACAGGTAATCGAAACTAACACGATGCTAATGGAGGTCGTACCATTGATAATAAGCATGAAAGTAGCCACCAAGAATGTCTCAAACGCTCTGAAAATTTCACCTTGGCTATGAAACCGACTTACGCCATTGATCTCAGAGTCCATGGCATCATGGCTATACCAGTGGCATCACGGACTGGTGACAGCAAAAACCATGAATAATTCCTCATCCTGAGACAATGGCACTCATCGTTTCAAAGGGTAAATATACCCGATTCGAGGATTCCAGCATTGACCGATGATACGGCTGCAAGATTAGACACCTGCACGCGCTGGACTGGGATGTACGGGTTTAACGCGAGGGCTTTTCACGTGAGCAGCCCTTGTCAGGTGACGGCGCACACGTGAGCACTTGCGCGCGCGCCCAGTCCCCCGTCCCGAAAAGCCAAAAATTTTTCAGCTCCATTTTCATTCCCATATCCATAATGCCTGCTAAACAGTTCCTTTCCAAGAAGAGAAAGTTGGTCGCCGACGGTGTGTTCTACGCCGAGTTGAACGAGTTCTTCACTCGTGAGTTGGCTGAGCACGGTTACGCCGGTGTCGAGGTCAGAACCACCCCCACCAAATCCGAGATCATCGTCAAGGCTTCCAACACCCAGGGTGTTCTTGGTGAGCAGGGTAGAAAGATCCACGAGTTGACTTCTTTGATCACCAAGAGATTCAAGTTGCCAGCTGACGGTATTGTCATCTACGCCGAGAGAGTCGAGGAGAGAGCTCTTTCTGCTGCTGTTCAGGCCGAGGCCTTGAAGGCCAAGTTGCTTTCTGGTTTGCCTATCAGAAGAGCCGCTTACGGTGTGTTGAGATTCTCCATGGGTGCCGGTGCCAAGGGTGTGGAGGTTGTTGTTTCTGGTAAGTTGAGAGCTGCCAGAGCCAAGTCTCAGAAGTACATGGACGGATTCATGATCCACTCCGGTCAGCCCACCAGAGACTTCATTGACACTGCTGTTAGACACGTGTTGATGAGACAGGGTGTTTTGGGTATCAAGGTCAAGATCATGAGAGACCCTGCTAAGAACAAGAACGGCCCTACCTCGTTGCCCGATGCTGTCAAGATCGCTGAGTACAAGGATGAGGATGAGGTTGTTTCTGCTCCTACTGTCAAGAGCTACAGAGAGGAGGCTCCTGTTGCTGAGGCCGAGGCCCCTGCTGCTGAGGCTTCTGCTTAAATTAGGAATTCTTAATATTGCTGAGTAAAGAGAAATGTAGCATTAGGCGAGCCTGGAGATTTTGTATGGGAGAGCTGATGTGTAGTTGAATGTTAGCTGTGACTCGGATACTGAGTTCAAAAGTGTAGTATTGGCTGGACGACGCTTAGAATGGTTAGGTTGCCTACGATCCTTAGGTTGGCTGGCTGGATATAGCGTATGGCGTAGTAGTCGCTCGCTTTAGGCGTGGCTATTTGGCCATGCTTATTGTTAGAGGTGAAGCGCTAATGCTGATGAATTTTCGGATTGTATATCTCAGTAAGCCTAGATGCGAGGACTGCAAATGAACAACCGCCGGATTCTTCATTGCTAAAGGAAATGCGATTTCTGAACTTGCAGCAGCAGCCAGATGGGACAAAATCAGATCCGAAGATGTAGTCCGTTTCGATTCATCAGCGACTTGGACATCGGCTCGACACCTCGTACTGCTGGCTCACACTAGGCCAGATATTCCGACTACACTGGACTCATTGTTATACTATGATAGTCCCGGGAATGAGATTTCTATAATTCCTGACCACTGCATTCGAATATCCCCGGAGGCTGCTCAGTATTCCCTATAGCGGCCCTGGTGCTCAGATATCGAAGCCCCTATAGTCACGAAAATGATAAACCAAGCAATAAAAATCCGCTAGATCCAAACTAGACATCACTGTAGACTTTGCCAACGCTTTCACGCATCGTGTCACTTTTCAAGCATGGCGTTGATGCGAGTTGCCGATGGCCCGAAGAACTCACAAATTATGATACGATCACATCACGACCGCCTAAAAAGAAGGCAGAAAGAGCCCCGGCCAACCTGAAATTACCTAATCTACCCAGCGAAAGAAAATGACAGGCTCCAACTTGGCACCAAGTTGCGGAGCCGAAACATGCCACAGTTCCCCACAGTCATTATGTCGTCACCAAACAACAACGCAAGATTTCCAAAATACACCCCAATAAGTCACCAAAAAATACTTAGCTGACTCCGTGTACCAAATTCCTGGCAAGTGTCGAAAAGCTACCAATTGTTATTATCCAGCTGCACCTTGGCAAAATTTGTAAGCCCATTATGACTACTGCGCGTAGTCATCCTTCGAAAAATGCGCACGTCACATGCCGTTCGTCCGAACACCGAATCTGGGGTCGTAGCGCCCAACGCCTAATGAAAATAGTGTTTTAAAGATTCTATTTAATTCCATCCGACCAGAGAATTCTGACCGTGGGCGGTGGTTTTTTTCTGGTGCGTTTTGCCCACGTGGTGACGTCAACCCGACGGCTCTTTCGGAGTTTGCCTCCGAAGCTTCCCCAGATAAGAAGCCGCATCGCGCGGAGGTACACATCCATAGGGGTATAAAAACGGCCACAATTGGCCGCGTAGAAATATTTTCTACCACTATCTTTGTGCCGTTTTTTGTCTTCCTAAGAAAAATTAGACAACGCTCAAATTTGCTCCAAGCCCCATAATACAAATATACCAATGTCTTCGTCAGCCCCCATGTCGTTTTTGTCATTGTCCAATGACGTCTCAGAGCCATTTGTGATCCCCAACGTGTCTCCTACATCTCCGAAGGAAGGCACTTCGCCAGTGAGTCCCTTGACTGATGCTACGGTAGGAAGAGAGCGCGCAGTTTCTGTGATTGAACTCAGCTGAGAAAGCTGTTCGGCCGTAGCGCCAAGTTTGCATTTCAGGGTAGGGTGATGGCTTATTGTAATAAACGGATTTCAGGAGATTATGCAACTGTAGATGATTGTAGGAACTGCTCAATGAGTGGCTGCTGTAGCCGGTTTAGCGACTCCCAGACTAGGATGGTGGTGCACCACAAACGTGGGGAGCGATTATGTGGAGATTAGGTGACCCACGTCGTTGGTGAGTCTTTCAGAGGTGAAGCGTAGACGTCATTGGAATTTGTCGATGGTGTGGGACGAAGAACATTTGCTCGCATGTGCTATTGTAGCTTATGTTGATCAGCCCATAAGGCCGAAAAGCGTAAGAGGCCCGAGGAGTAGATGGCACGCCAAAAATACCAAACACTCAGGATCACAGAAGTGTGAAGGCTCTAGCTGCTAAGTATGGAGCGGATGCTGAGGGCCCAGTGCCGTCCCGAAGTTGCCGAGCGCAACCTTACCATAATCGCCAGTAATCAATGGTGCTGCGTTCAAGATCTCACGATGATAAATAGATAACCCATGTTAACTCCAATTCAAACTGAGCCACCAGGATCAAGTCTACACTAGTAAGGTTCCAGACTGACTGCAATTGCTGATGAAAATGGCCTTACCCTGAAGCCACACTCATCTTCGTAACAGAGCCAGGAATTGACGCCGTCGGCAACTTCCACTGCCGCAGACTACACCAACGAGCCCATCTACACAATCCGCCCATTTGGGCCTCCCACCGCTGCTTCCACTACAGCTCGCTTCATAGTTCATAGTCTTAGCTCATGTCAGCCACACGGCTCGCAATTATATACAAATACTAGACCGGCGAGGTCCCATGTCGCCCTAAACGCGACGTTCTCCTCTCTGAGAACCTAGAAAATCGGATAGAACTCGTTGTACTTCTTGGCATAGTAGCCAGTCAGCAAACCACCAAGCACCAAAAGCACAAGCGGCACGGGTTTCTTGAATGCTGTCGACGACAGACGTCCAACACCGGCGGCAAGCAACGTGGCCGAGCCTCCGAGAGCAAGCTCCAAGCCCCAATCAGCATTCTGCTTCAACAAGTAGCCAGCGTAGCCATACAAAATCAGGAATGTTGCGCCAGCAACGAGAGAGGGCACCAGGCCCTTGCGAACGTAGCCAATTGTGCCGCCGACTGCACACAAGCCGGCAAGGGTGAATGCTGGGTGTTCCATTGGAAGAAAGGGAGTGGTTGGTAGCGGCGCACCTGATGCGGGTGACGACCGAGCACCGCACCCGGACACCAAGCACGGGCGGGAATTGTGAGTGGCTGGCGAAACACGAGAATCCAGGAGAAAAACAACGAAACAGCCAAATTCCGGATCAACGTTATTCTGAGCCTTTCAACAAATACCGTCACATTTCCGTCAACACGAGAGCTCGTGTTCCAGCCCGCCTTCTCAAAGTCTCCTGCACTCCTCCACCACGACAATGCCGCACTGGAGCGCATGGCCAGGGACACCACAACGAGGGGAACCGAGAAAAAGTGGACGGAGAACTCGCAGAATTTTGGGACGGCATTCCATTTGTAGAAAGCAGAACCACAGACCCGTGCACCAGCGACATTTTCCTCGCCAATGGCGGTCTTCTCACCCGATTCCCAACTACGCCTACTCAGGCGCAAGCGAGCGGCCCGCAAATAATAATTCTAGGGTAAGAATCCGCCGGCGCAGCGAAAAAAAAAACGCCCCCACAAAAAAAAAACCTCACACACAAAATTTCTCACCACATCCTCTTCTCCACAAACACGTGCCGGATCTGCCTGTCTTCCTCCAAGATAAAGGCTAGCTTATTGGGTTTCACGTTGACCGCCCCATTACACCTCTACACCAGTGCCGGGCCTTTGATCGGCCACCCTTCCACCTCGCCCCCCCTTGCACCAGTACCATCCGTTTCAATATCCTGTCACCACCACCACAATTGGTGACTATCTCCGAAATATTTTTTCCAGTCTTACTCGCAGATCACCGCCCATGAATCTACAATCTTTACTTTCTGAAACCCCACCGCCAACAGGCAAGGCCGACCTTGACTATGCTGAAAGGGCCCAGGAACAACTCAATGTTGCAATCCGTCTCGACGCCTCGATGGTACAGGCGCAGAATCTCCAGCTCTACCGCCAGGAAAAAGACCGCTTAGCTTCCAATATCGCTCGAACCGACGCGTTGGCGGCGAGTTTCTTGGACCGTGTGACAGTGGAAGACATCCTCGGAGGTGGAACAAACACAAAGCCCGAACTACCACCAACTTCCACGGATCCAGTCGATGCCGCTGCCGCCAACGGCAACCCGGAAAATGGTTCTCTTCATGGCCGATTTTGGGGCACTACTCGCCAGTTCGAGAACCCAGATATCCGTGAGCAGCGCCGAACCATCCTCACCGACAGAGCGGCCGAGTATTTGGCGATGCCGGCTCAGGTTTCTGACGACTACTTTGGAGACTCCAAACCAGGAAAACGAGGCTCAACAGCAGCAGCAACAGCATCAACATCTGCAGCAGCACGAGCAGGACAAGAAAACGGAGGGTTTGCCGACCCGGGCGTGGACTCCATCGAAGACGCAGACTACAAACGCCGGCGCGTCGATGACCGCGAAGAAAAATTCGGCCGCACCAGAGGTTCGAAAGAGAACGGTCGTCTTCGCATTCGCCAGTCAATGGACGAAGGCGAGGATTCACACTCTGTTGGCCCTGTCGACGATGCCAGTGACAAGAGCTTCTCGCCCACAAAACTGAGAGAATTGAAGCTGGTACAAAAGCAATACGACAACACGTTTGTGGCCATCTGGAAAGACTTGCTGAGAAAAGACGGCCCCAAGGCGCTGCGTCTCTTGCAACAGACCACCCAGACACGGTTGGTGAACTTCAAAAAAACTGCGGTGTTGGCGCTGCGTGAAGCGCGCCGCTGGCAGCTCAAGAACAACAAAAACCAAAAGGATTTGACTTCCAAGGCGCGGCGTACCATGCGTGAAATGTTTCACTTTTGGAAGAGAAGCGAGCGCCTTGAACGCGACCAGAAAAAACGCCTGGAGCGCGAGCACAATGACAAGGCCAAGCGTGAGGAGGACGACCGTGAGGCTCGTCGCCAGCTGCGCAAGTTGAACTTTCTCATTTCTCAGACCGAGTTGTACCTGCACTTCATCAGCAAGAAGATCAAGACGCTGGAGATCGAGGGCCTGGATGCCGACCCCAACTTGGGACACGGCGAATCTGCTGTCTCAGAGTTGGACAAGTACCATGGCGTCGAGGGTGCCAAAACCGATATTGGATCTCTTGATTTTGACCAGGACGACGACGACAACTTGCAGAGGGCCGCGGCCGCCAATGCCCAGAGCGCATTGGACAGCGCCAGGGCTCGTGCGCTGGAATTTGATGAATTCAAAAATCCAGACACAAATGGCGAAGAGATGAATTTCCAGAATCCGACATTGCTCGGCGACTTGAGTGTGGACCAGCCTGAGCTTCTCAAATGTACCTTAAAAGAGTACCAGCTCAAGGGTCTTAATTGGCTCGCAAACTTGTATGAGCAGGGTATCAATGGCATTTTGGCCGACGAGATGGGATTGGGCAAGACGGTGCAATCCATTTCGGTGCTTGCTTACTTGGCCGAGACCCACAACATTTGGGGCCCTTATTTGGTGGTGACACCCGCCTCCACATTGCACAACTGGCAGCAGGAGATCTCGCGGTTCGTGCCGGAGTTTAAGGTTCTCCCATATTGGGGAAATGGCAAAGATAGAAAGATCTTGCGAAAGTTCTGGGATAGGAAGTCCTTGAGATACGGCAAGGATGCTCCTTTCCATGTTCTTGTGACGTCCTACCAACTTGTGGTTGCGGACGCCCCCTACTTCCAGAAAATGAAGTGGCAGTATATGATTCTTGACGAGGCCCAGGCCATCAAATCGTCGCAGTCATCTAGATGGAAGTCTCTTTTGAGTTTTTCATGCCGAAACCGGCTTCTTTTGACGGGAACACCCATCCAGAATTCCATGCAAGAATTGTGGGCCTTGCTCCACTTCATTATGCCGTCGTTGTTTGACTCGCATGATGAGTTCTCTGATTGGTTCTCCAAGGATATTGAGAGCCACGCACAGTCCAACACCCAACTCAATGAACTGCAGCTCAAGCGTTTGCATGTCATCTTGAAGCCATTCATGTTGCGCCGTGTCAAAAAGAACGTGCAAAGTGAATTGGGCGACAAAGTGGAGATTGACATCTACTGTGACTTGACACAGCGCCAGAAAAAGTATTACCTGATGTTGAAGTCGCAAATTTCGATTGCAGACTTGCTTTCGAATGCCAACAACGACGACTCAAATTTGATGAACTTGGTTATGCAATTTCGCAAAGTGTGTAACCATCCCGACTTGTTCGAGCGTGCTGACGTTAAGTCTGGTTTCGCATTTGGCACATTTGCGGAGACTGGATCATTTTTAAGGGAAACAGAACTTGAATGCTCGTATTCGTTACGAAACCCCATTGCATGTGGCTTACCGAAATTAGTGTACCACGACTTGCTCACACCAGGATTTGACAATAATGTGGGGTCAAAAGACCACATTCTCAAAAAATTCAGCATTTATGACCCGGAAAATATCCGTGATGACCTGCTCGACAACTTCGGTTGGCTCAAATTCGTCGACGTTTCGTCCACAGAATTAAGGGAACTTTCGAAGCAAACAGAGATCGAGAGGGCCATGAAATCCCAGAAGTATTCCGATATTAATTACGAGCGCGTCAGCAGATTCAGATATCTCTATGAGGACGAGCTGGCGGTTCCACAGTCCAAAAAATTACTCATTCAGGAGCTTAACAACATACATCCCGAGATCTCTGGCTCTAAGGAGCCACTCCAAGGCTTGTACAGCATCAAAAATAAAGTGTACGAGGACATGTATGTCAATGTTCTTGAGCCTGCGTATGTGCCGAAAGCACTGTCTGCTCCAGTCGATATTGAGTGTTCTTCGTACACGTGGACAAGGAAGATGAATGATGCTATGTTTGAGCCTTCCTTCAAGCAACAATTCGCGCCCTTAACTTTAAACACTGAGCTTGCTTTAATGACGAATAAAGTTCCAATTTCAGAGTACCCAAGAAGCAACTTGCTTCCGGAATCTCTCAACAAGCTCATTGACTACTCGAACATCCGAATGCCCTCTATGAGTCGTTTTATTACTGAATCGGGGAAATTGCTGCGTTTGGATAGCCTTTTAGATGAATTGAAGGCTAACGACCATCGAGTGCTCGTGTACTTTCAGATGACCAAGATGATGGATTTGATGGAAGAGTTCCTTACGTTCAGAAAACACAGCTACATCCGTCTCGATGGTTCGTCCAAACTCGAAGACCGCAGAGATTTGGTTAACGACTGGCAAACGAAACCAGACCTTTTTGTATTCTTGTTGTCTACCAGAGCGGGTGGTTTGGGTATTAACTTGACGGCAGCCGACACTGTGATCTTTTATGATTCTGATTGGAACCCCACCATTGATTCGCAAGCCATGGATAGAGCTCACAGATTGGGCCAGACCAAGCAGGTTACTGTTTATCGTCTATTGACAAAGGGAACAATCGAGGAGAGAATGAGAGATCGCGCCAAGCAGAAAGAGCAGGTGCAGCAGGTGGTCATGGAAGGCAAAGCCAACTTTGGCAAAATGAAAGAAGATGCCGCTTCAAAGAAAAAAGATGTGGCCTACCTTCTTTTGGGTGGAGACGACCATGGCTCAGATACCTCGAACGGGTCTAGCGAGCAAAATGGGAACGGCAGTTCAAGTGTTGCGATTTCTGCTCTGACGTCTGACAACTCGACCCCGGCGGTCGATGCTATGACGAGAATGGCGGACATGTATCACGAAGGAGAGGGCAAGTTTTCTGGCACCATGACGCCAACTGGAGCATGAGAAGAGAGGGTGACAAAAATGCCAAAGCGCGATGCCTAGCGCGGAGCGGTGCATAAGTGTAATATATAGCATAGATAAAAATGTGGAGATCAACTTAGCCTAAGCTCTAGTGCTTTATCGAGATCTCCAAGGAAAGCACTGTTCTGTAAAGTACCTGAATCGGTGGCAATCTCAATCTCAGACGGCACTTTCTCGGATTTCAGCTCGCTTTCATCATCGAGACTGTACACGCGGCCGTAGCTCTCCTCTAATTTCCGCCGTAGCTCATCTTTGGATAAGCCGTTTGAATTGGATTTCTCGTTGTCGGGACCCTCATCCTCCGTGGTGATTTGAGTCGAGGCAATAAGATCGGAAATCCCCAGCACATTGGAATTCATGGAGATGACTGAATAACGATTTGAGGAGCGCGATTTCTTAGTCAATGCATCCAAAGCTGCCTGATTGTAGAGATCATAATCTTGCGACTGACCACTGGGTCCCGCGGGTGCAGAGTTCCGGCCCACTGAACTGCCCTCAAAGACCGTGAGCAAGCCGAGCTGAAGACCTGATGAGAACCGTTTATTCTTGCGATCGGTTGCCAGCTTCTGCGGAAGCAGTTGGTGAGTTTTGGTTCGAAAAGTCTTGAGGCCGAAGTTGTCAGAATTGTACGAATTACGCTGCGAATTCGAAGACACGGAGCCACTCCCGCCATTACGCTCGGAAATCTCGCGCCGATACTGATGGAGGCACGAGTTGTAAAGCTCGGAGGCAAGGGCAACTTCTTTGTTGAACGATGAGAAAATAGAAAGTTTCTCTTCAAGCTCGTCCGTGTCGTCCACGTCCGAGACCAGCTGGCTATACTTTCTGAAGTACTTAAGGCTCATGGAGATGTCATCAAGCTTTGCAATGAGGTTATTGAGCCCAAGGTCGGTGTCGAGCAGCACCGGTCTGTTGTGCTGAGCCTTCTCGGAGACACTTGAGGAAAGAATGTTATTGTCTGCTAAATCGGATGGCTGTCTATGCATGTGACGAAATTTGTCATTGAGTGCAATCACCTCCTTCAACAAGGATGTGTGTTCGTTGAATATAAGCTCGAGCTGATTGTATTTAGCGATTGAGCTCACGTAAGCCTGTGGAGTAGGTTCACAATTGAAATAGTCGCGGAGTTTGAGCAAAAAGAAGTTCTGTTCTGGGTTTTCGTGAAACGTAAGGAGCTGGCAAACAAGGAGCCGTCGGTAGTTGTTGAATACGTTAAGTGTTTCGGTGATAGACTCAAGCAGCGGAAAGCTTTGATCGCCATGATGCGTTCCTCCAAGCTGAACCTTGTTAATCTGACAGTACTTCTCGAGTAAAGTCCCGTTGCATAGCGGAAATAGCTTTGCTATGGACGACTTGACGTTGAGCACCATACACGCGAGAAGAGTCGTTAGATGGGCCCGTAGCTCTTTGACGTAGTTGCTGGCCAGTTCCTCCCCGTTTTGCCCCTTGTTGAAGAAAAGCTCAAACTCTTTAAGTCCTATGATACTGGTTATGATTGCCTTGTTTGTGCGGCAATTTAGGAGCAAGAAATCATCAAGAAAACGAAGGGTGCGCGCTGCCATTATAGACGTCGTTGCTCTGCGGTATTTCACTACCTTGGTGGCCATGATAATGAGCGCCTTGAACATGCTGAGTCTTGATCTGTATGATAAGTTGGACCGAAAGCCCTGCTTGAGAAGGAATATTATGAGGCGTACTATATTCACAAGAAGTAACAGGTTGTTGAAGCTCCGCGGGTAGTTGAGGCGGTAGTCTTTGTTTGTGATGACTAGTTCGCTGCCATCGTCATTGAAAGCATGTGTTAGTTTGATCTCAAGAGGTATATCGGCGTGATCCCGAAGACGCAAGAGATTGGATAATGCCTGCTCGTTCTTTGAAAGCACCAACGAATTGTCCAAGAGATTTGAAACCACGAGGTTGTATTTGAACTTCTCCGAGATCTCCACATTAGTGAGTGACAAGTATTTAACAATGTATTTGTGGAAATTCACGGTATTTGAGGCGATGACGTATTTATGTTCTGCGACCAGAAATGCTTGCGAAGTTGTCACCAGTCGTAAACTCGGTCGGTGGTAAGATATCACATGGCTAGCTTCACTTGTGGTTGTCGAACCTAGCCGTCGGGGAGGGAAAAATGGTTCTTCTATACCCCAGTCCGCTTCAGCTGGAGAGTAGTTCGATAGTAGATTGGGTCTTTCTGGCAACATTTGGGAGAAGTGAATCCCGGTCTATTTGGTGATGGCGTTTGTTTGTTTAGCCGAGTGTGCACCTGGCCCCACATAATCAAATCATATATATGCAGGACGCACATGATGAAAGCTGTCTCACACTGATTAAACTGGAAACCATGAGTGCAGGGGAAAGAAACGAAAACTTCGGGATTTAATTCCTGGTGAACACTTTTATTGTATGTATATATCTGGTGCGCTGTGCCTGCCCGTGACACAGGAAAGGCTCACGAATCAAGAATGCAGTCAAATAGACGCCTCGTTGGCGAAAAAAAAAATGGATCGGAGATCCTTCGAATTAATAGCACAAACAAATTGATACCTGCAAATTGTAAGAAGTAGCGAGTGACGAAGAATTCAGATGCAATGGCAAGATGCTCGAACCAGTCTGTCTAAAACATTGCATTAGTTTTCAGATTTATACTCAAAAGCCCATTCCCATGGGCTCGAATAGCAAATCATTGTCACCATCAGCGCCAAATGCTAGTGCCGGGTCCAATCCCCCGTTCGACAAATCAAGCTGCATGTTGATTGGACCATTCATTTCGGAGACATCGCCCATAGCGTTGCCAGGGAAACTGTCAAAGTTGTTCAAGTCTGCCCCTAGGAAGTTTCTTCCATCAAGGTGCTTCTCATCCACAGGTTTTGATCCACTGCCGAGATCACTTGAGTGAGATTTCCCCGATTTGGCGCCACTTCCATTGCTGCCGTTTTTAGCAGCATGAAAATTCGCAGCATTCTGGGGCCCGTTGTTGTAGTAAGCACTCGAACTCTCAAATCCAAAGTTGCGCGGCATGCTGTCCGAATCTTTGGAGCTCAGCCCATTTCCTGCCGCAGTCGAGGCAGAGGTAGGAGCCAGGAAGTCTGGAATGGCGCGGAAATCGTCATTTTCATCGTTCCTATATTGTCCAGGGCGGCCATTTACCGGCTTTGGAGCTGCCTGGGAAGGCCGGCGTCCTGCAGCGTCCTTTTGCATGATCAAAGGCGCATGGCCTGGCATCATGATTGGCAGAGCTTGATGGAATACTTGTCCTTGAGAAGGTGGTTGAAATCTCTGGCTTTGAGGTGGCCCCCCATGGTTCTGGAGCACCTGGTTCTGCGGATTTTGAAGATTGTGTGAATTCTGGAAATTGTGGGGATTCAGAAGATTGCTCTGCGGAAGTTGGGATTGATGATGTGGATGAGGGGGTTGCGGTTGCAGGCTGAGATTTTGTTGTTGGTGTTGCGCAAGTGCTTGTTGCAGTTGTTGTTGCAGTTGTTGTTGTTGGTGTTGTTGTTGGTGTTGAGGGTGTTGAGGGTGTGCTTGGGGTTGCTGTGGTTGCGGTTGGTGCTGTTGTTGATGCTGCTGTTGTTGGAGTTGGTGCTGCTGCTGTTGTTGCTGATGTTGATGTTGTTGTTGTTGGTGGTGCTGCTGGATTTGCACTTGTTGTTGTCGAATGTGTTGAAGCTGCTGCTGCTGCTGAGGTTGCTGCTGTTGAGGCTGAGGCTGAGGCTGCGGCGCAGGCTGCCCTTGCTTTTGTAACATCTGAGGCTGTCCGTAAGCTTGTGGGGCACCAGCTACCATCGATCGTGCTCGAGCCATTTGAGCTTGTGCAAGTCGACCCGCAGGATCCATAGCAGCACCTTCAGGGACAGTCGGCATCCGCCCTGGAGCAGGAGGGGGTGACATGTTTGTTCGGGAGTTTCCAGCACAGTTGAGTGCCCATATAAGACACCACCAGTCATATAGAACAGAATTAGGCACTCCCCCATTTAGTGTTAGGCGTGCTTCTTTAATAAGAATATTGGCACTGCGTGTGCATCCGCTCTGAACCAAATATTCATACAAGTGGGCCAAGAGAATTTCTTTGGGTGAGCCGTTTTCAAGGTGAAGATCATTCATTATGGAAACAGGGTAACGAGGGGGATTGTCTGAGGTGCGCAGAAGGCGAAATATAGAATAACTCGACGTAAAATTCGACCTTCAAGAGACGCTTCTGGGAGGGAGTTTTGGTCAGTATATCCTTTGAAGGTCTCTTCCTTATCAACGTGAGCTCTGAGTTTTGATGAAGCTTGAGCGAGGCGACCCTTTTCAGAACAACGATAGTTATGGGTACTGTCGCGGTGAGAAGGGAGTGCACGGGTGTGGAAAATGCTCCCTAACGTCTCTAACAATGAAATGCAATATATAGGGTATGGAGCCGATTACGGATCGGTGCTGTAGTTGGACAGGAGAGTGTCCGCTTTGTTCTTCAAGACGGAGCGCGGCTCCCGTTTTATGTGCAGGATGCAGCTCGGTATTTTTCCGTACAGCTGCCTGTATGCAGTTTTCATATTGTTTGGCGATAACGGGACTTCAAGTTCGTCGCGGAGGATGGAAAAGGAGTGGGGGCTAGGGAGGGTGCTTGTGGAGCCGGATATTCTCCGCGGCCGTTTTTGAAGCCACCCCGAAGCCCCGCCACTGTGCAGGATTTGTACGCAGTGCAGTAGATTTTGCAGATTTTGGCGTAGCGAGCTTGAAAAGTGAGAAATCAAGAATACCGACAAACAGCACTGCGGATTTCCGGATGCAAAATTTGGCTAATCTCAAAAATGGCCGAATAGAGATAAATTGTCACCTGATCGTGAAGCCCACTCGATCGCTATCATGAATTTCATAGCCCCTATTGGGTGTTAAATCATGCAATTCAGCGCCAGATAAACTCGAAAAGAGAACATGCAGAGAAGTTTGCGAGTGCGACAACAACAAGGCAGAGAAAATGCAGAGAGCAAGTCAGCTACAGATGCACAAGCAATCACATGTTCGCGTTCTGTCTGATAGTAGTTGGAATCATTTTGCCAGAACCTAACCACTAGATTGGAACTGCTTGCAAAATAACGTCAGCACATCAACTCTAAATATTTCTTGCCTGCAAAATAATCTTGGTATAGCCTGTTCAGCAGTATTGCACCTGTCCGAGAAGCAACTAAGCACTGCGGTAAATGGCTTGCTAAATTTACGAAACCCGGGCGAGGCCGCCGTCTACGTTGGAATTGGGCCAGCCTGTTCTCAGATCGACCACCTTGCAACCATAGAGTGCCTCGGGAAATTTGGATCGATTTTGTTTCAAGAGCACGAAAGAGCGTTTGAGCAGGGCTGCAACTCTTAAATTGTTTTTGTCACCACCTCAAATCATCGTATTTTATGACTTCCCCCCACCGCATCTGATGCGCCCCCTCGTCCATGTTGCTCGGGCAATGCACAAAGAGCTAAATTTACGTCAGTACAGTACCATGCTCACACCTGGGCTTCCAGGTCGAGGTCTAGGCAAAAATAGCACCGTAGAATGGAAACCAACATGTGATGAACAACATCAACAAACCAGGAGAAAAGAAAACAGTGAAAAACAAAACAAAACAAAACATAAAACAGCCAAATTCAAAATCCATCATCTAAGTTATGTTACATGAACCACCACCGCTAGCTTAGAGGTGGGTGCCGAGATTAACGTGCACGGCCTTAGCCTCAGTGTAAGTGGAAAGTCCATACTCTCCCAACTCACGACCAACACCCGACAACTTGACACCGCCGAAGGGAATGTGAACATCCGAGTCGTTGGACGAGTTGATCCAGATCTGACCACTCTCGATATCCTGAGCCAACTTGTGAGCAACGGTGATATCCTTGGTAAAGATGGCAGCGCCAAGACCATACTCAGTGCTGTTGGCCAACTCAACCGCCTCCTCGTCGGTGGAAAAGCGTCCGATGGACACAACGGGCCCGAAGATCTCTTCCTTGACAATTCTGAAATTGGGCTTCACGTCGGCGAAAACGGTTGGCTTGACATAGAATCCACTCAGAAGAGAGTCGGATGTGTTGGCCTCACCACCGAGCACAAGACGGGCGCCCTCCTTCTTACCAATGTCGATGTACGACAACACCTTCTCGTACTGAGCCTTGGAGACCTGGGGGCCCACCACCACATCATCGGAGAACATGTCACCTTGCTTGTACTCGCTGGTCACATGCTCGGCAAACAACTTGACGAACTTCTCGTACACGTCGTCGTGAACGTAGATACGCGACGTGGCAGTACAGATCTGGCCCATGTTGGACATGATACCGATGGCGGCCCATTTCACGGCCTGGTCCAAGTCGGCATCGGCTCTCACGAGAAGGGGCGACTTACCGCCACACTCCAAGGTCACCGCCTTCAAGTTGGACGTGGCCAACTGCTGGATGATCTTACCGGTGGCAGTAGAGCCAGTGAAGGCAACTTTGCTGACATCCATGTGAGAAGCAAGCGCTTTTCCAGCAGTAGCTCCGTATCCGGAAATAATGTTCACTACACCAGGAGGGAAACCGGCCTTCTTGAAAAGCGTAGCGAGGAACAACACCGACAACGGCGTGATCTCCGAAGACTTCATCACCACAACGTTACCGGCAGCGAGAGCAGGTGCCAACTTCCAGGCAGCCATAAGCAATGGGTAGTTCCAGGGAATAATCTGGCCACAAACTCCAAAGGGTTCGTGCACGGTGTAGGCCAACTTCTTGGGGTCGTTTTGGATGAGCTTACCCTGGATCTTGTCGGCCCAGCCGGCATAGTACTTGAACACAGTGATGACTTCCTCGACGTCTCCAGCAGCATTGAGCGTCTTGGGCTTGCCGGAGTCCCAGGCCTCGAGCGACGTGAGCAACTCCTGGTTTTCTTTCATGATGTCGCACATCTTGAACAAGAGATCGCCTCTTTCGACACCGGTGGTTTTCTTCCACGATTTGAAAGCCTTTTTGGCAGCAGCAACAGCAACATCCACGTCCTTCTCCTCGGCAGCGTAAACAGTGCCATTGACCTCTCCGGTGGAGGGGTTGATGGAGTCCAACGTCTTACCGTCGATCGACTTGACGAACTCGTTGTTAATGAATAAGCCTGCAGGCTGCTTGTATTTAAGTCCGTCGGGCAAAGTGACGTCGTATTCGAGCTCAATGGTCATTTTGTATTTTTGGTGGATGTGTTTTTCCTGGAAACGTTGGTAGATCTCCGTTTTTTCAGGGGACTTCTCCGCTTTATATGGCGGGTTATCGGCGCCTGCCTAATCGGGATAGTGGATGCGGGCGCGCGCATCGACTTCCGCTCCCAAAGACACCCGTGCACCTAACACATCCGTGCCTCTTGAAACACCCGTGCCTCTGCTCCCCCGCGCCCTGCCTCAGCGCCTCTACGGCGCCAGTGCCGCGTCCTGCATAATACATCACTATATCATCTCTCTAATTGCCAGTCGCCCCAATTTCTCCAGCTTGCACATGTCTGTTGATATTTCCAACTTCCAGAAGTCGCCCGCAGAGGGCGAATTCCGCTCCGACACTTTCACCACGCCAACGCCCTCCATGGTGGCTACTCTCGCCTCGACTTCTGTTGGTGACTCAGTCTACAACGAAGATGCGGTTACGACTCAATTGGAGGAGAAGGTGGCAAAACTCACAGGTAAGGAAGCTGCGTTGTTTTGCGTGTCCGGCACCATGCTGAACCAGATCGGCCTCCGCACGAACTTGTTCCAGCCTCCACACTCGGTGCTTTGTGACTACCGTTCTCACGTTTACGTCAACGAGGCCGGCGGCATCCCTACTCTCTCACAGGCGTTGGTCACGCCCGTACATCCCAAGAACGGCAACTACTTGACTTTGGACGACATCTTGCCCAACTTCATTCCTGACGACGGCGAGATCCACGGATGTCCCACTAAGGTGATCAGTTTGGAGAACACTCTTCACGGCATGGTGATGCCTATCGAAGAAATCAAGAAGATTTCGCAGTTCTGCAAGGAGAACAACGTGAGATTGCACTTGGACGGCGCCCGCTTGTGGAACGCCAGCTCGGTGACCAACATTCCCCTCAAAGACTACTGCCAGTACTTTGACTCAGTGTCGCTTTGTCTCTCGAAAAGTTTGGGCGCTCCTGTGGGATCTATTTTGGTGGCTGACCGCAAGTTCATCAAGAAGGCCAACCACTTCAAGAAACAGTGTGGAGGCGGAATCAGACAAAGTGGCTTTTTGGCGCTGATGGCCATTGTCGCAATTGATGAAAACTTCCCCAAGTTGGCGAAAACCAATGAGTACGCCAAGGATGTGGGCAAGTTCTGCGAAGAGAACGGCATCACCTTGGCCCACCCCGTGGATCTGAACTTCGTCTTCATCGATCTTACCGCTAGTCATCTCAGCGAAGAGCATCTTGAGAAATCTTTCAAGAAGCATAATGTCAGGGCCTACGGCAGTCGACTTGCGTTTCATTTCCAGAACTCCGACGAGGCAGTTCTGAACTTGAAGGCGGCCCTCAAAGAGTCCTTTGACGAGGCCAAGAAGAACCCCAACCACACTAAGGCCTTCTTCCGCAATTACTAGTTGTTTTGCGCAAATACATTGATAGATAATAGATTGTGAGTTTGCCCTGGCGTACTTTTTTGCAAAAACGTTCAACCCGCCTGCATAGACTACTAACGTATGCGTCATAAAGGCCATGGACTTTGGGGACGTGGTGATCCTGGCGTCGCCGCAAACCGTCGTTTTTACGGCCAATGCTCTAGATCCTGAGCTCATGATTTTGTTGGCCGATGACTTTGCCTTCGAACTCTGCATGCGGCGGCTCCTGCTCCAAGAGCAGCTAGCCGTCAGAAATGTCAAATTTCAGAGGCAGAGGGCGTTGGCTCTACGGCTATTCACGCGGGCAGTTACAAATCTCTGCATCTTCTTAATGTCTGAGGCATCGGAGTTCTCTCCGTGGACAGAGGTTGAGTACTCGTTCAACGAATATGGCAAACCCACGGTGACGGCGGGAGAAAAGCTCGGGTTTTCCGTCAACTCTTCGAGCTCAAATGACGTAATTGCTGTCGCCGTGAACTTCAACTCTGTAGCTGCGGTTGGCGTGGATCTCTCTCATGAGGTGCAGGCTGGTGTGGAGGCAGATTCCTTCATGGAAAACAATAAGGTTTTTGCCGAGGAAGAGAGGCTCCAGATTCTGCAAGCACATGGTAATACCAAAGAAGTGCTCTTCAATTGGTTGTGGACCTTGAAAGAAGCGTTCACGAAGTTCCTCGGAACTGGCCTTAACATTGACCTTTCCAGCTTCTGGTTTAGCCCGAAACAACCATTGTACTTGAAAACGGTGATTCCACGATTTGAGAGCGATCTCAGTGGTTTCGACTTGGCTGCGTACGACCCGCTCTGGCAAAGTGCAGGGAACATCGATGTCGAAAGGCTCAATGAAGACAAATTACGACATTGCCGCGATGTGCGTGCTAACTCGGCCGTGTTGAAAACTACAGATAACTTACCTGTCATCATTTCGGTGGTAAGCGCCCTCCCAGTACTGCCTCGATGTTTCCACATCAACTTGTTCAAGCTACTTAGCGAGAACCGAAGCAGTGTGTCGAGAGACAAAACATAGGCAGCATATAGAAACTAGAGAATAACGCACCCTTCTTTCTTGAACTTCGAGTCCGTCTTGGCGCTCGCACACCTCTACCCCCACATCCACTGTTGCAGTCTTCCGGCATGCAACTACTACATCAGAAACATGCCCGGTTCTTTGCCCTCTGTCTGAGCCTGCTTCCTCAGAAGGCGGAAAGCGAAGATGCAAATAAAATGTCCATAATATATTTTGTCCTCAATGGTCTAGATTTGCTAGGTCAACTCCCGTTGGCAGGAGATCCTCAGGAGATTGTTAGCCACATCTACAGCCATCTAATCCCACTTCAGGACGGGTCGATGCAAGCCTTTCGAGCGAGTGAAACGTTTGAACTTGCTTCTGAAACCAACGCGTACGATCTTCCCAACTTGTCTGCCACATTTTTCGCTCTTGCGAATCTCTTGGTGCTCGAGGAGAATTACTTGCACCGTTTGGATCGCCACAAGATCATGAAATTCGTTAGCAGCTGTCAAATCACAGAAGGTCACGAAAGAGGATCTTTCAGGCCGGTTTTGTCGCGGGACAACCGTGCATGGGGCGATTCTGATCTTCGCTTATGCTACATTGCAAGCTGCATTCGAAAGCTTGTAGGCTACGACGTTCTTGCTGAATCCGAGCGCAAATGGGACATTGATGTCGCACAAATGCAGCGTTCTGTGCTCAAGCTCACCAACTACAACGGAGGGTTTTCTTCTGATACACACACTGAGCTGCATGCTGGGCTCACGTTCTGTGGGATAGCAGCGTTGCTGCTCACTGGATACATATTTTCTCCCACTGAAAGATGGGTCTCGAGGACACTCAATTGGTTGGTACATCGCCAGGTTGATTATCCTGGCAGCTACGATAATGAAGACTACGAGTACTTCGTTGACGAAGATATCGGGGGCTTCAACGGACGAGAGAACAAATTCGCCGACACGTGCTATGCGTGGTGGGTTTCCGCACTGCTTGAGCTTCTTTTACCCGGCAAAGGTGTGCAACTATTGAACCCAGATCCGGCCCTCTCGTACCTTTTAGAGCATACACAGCACGCCATTGTTGGTGGATTCGGAAAAGATGGAGATGCGTTTCCTGACCCATTCCACACATTTTTGGGGTTAGGAAGCATTTCGCTCATTCATGGTGCATTTCCAGACCTACCCATCCCGGGAGTGGAGCACTTACGCGCCATTGATGCCGAGCTCGTGATAACACAGCGGCTGCGCGAATTCTTGAATCTGATTGTGAAGAATACCGGCTCGGAATTGTGAGTCATGACATCCTTTCGAACGGCTTCCGGCGACTCCGTATTGAATACACCCCGCTTAGCGAAGCCCACTTCCGACCTTCTTTTCAGACTCGGATTTCTACATTGTGGATTCATGCACTTCCCGAAAAGATCTGCCAATTACATTGTGTTCCGGTCTATCCATTATGGCCGCCGGCGCCCGCATCCTGCAGACTGGTTCTCGATAATCTCTCCACATCCATTGCGTCGAGTTAAAGTCAGGAATGAGAAATGACGTTGCAGTGCCGCCCAGGTCCGTGGGCCTGCCCTCCACAACTGTACATTTGCTCTCTGGTGGTACCGCAGGCCTCATTTCTGCCGTCACACTTCAGCCTTTCGACCTTCTCAAGACCCGCCTCCAACAGCAACAGAAGGAGGTGACAGGTTACAAGACGACAATTGGCCGAGAGCTACGAAAACTCACCAATGTCAAAGACTTGTGGCGAGGCGTATTGCCGTCGGCAGTGAGGACGACGTTGGGTGCGGGGTTGTATTTCACCATTCTCTCAGAATCGCGGGGGTACTTGGCGAGATTGAAGGCGACAACAGAACCTGGACTTAACCAGAAGTCGTTAAGTGTTTTGCCCAAACTCTCGCATTTTGAGAACTTGGCCACGGGGTTTGTTGTGAGAGCCTTCGTTGGCGTACTCACCATGCCCATCACAATCATCAAGACTCGATTCGAGTCTAACATGTACAACTACAACTCTATGTACGAGGGTTTTGAGAGCATATATGCTGATGGCGGCCACAAACTGCCTCGCAACTTTTTCAAGGGCACTTTGGCCACTTTGGCCCGTGATTGCCCGTATGCTGGTCTCTACGTACTCTTCTATGAGGGATTCAAGAATGAACTCTTTCCCGTGGTTTTATTGCCCTTTGAACAGGATCTTGGTGCTTATATGGCCGGGTTGAATAATTCGGTTGCTGCTATCCTGGCAGCCAGTGTTGCTACAACCATCACTGCCCCCTTTGATGCGATCAAGACACGACTCCAGCTCAATTACGTGTCTGGTACTCCACCATCAATCGCCCAGGTCACAAGGCACTTAGTCCTGGAGCGCGGGGGAGTGAAGAATTTGTTCAATGGGCTTTCGCTACGGTTGGGCCGGAAGGGCCTCAGCGCAGGCATCAGCTGGTGTATCTACGAAGAGCTACTTAAGATCTTCTAATGTGCGCGCAGCTTTAAAAAATAAGGATATGGCGGGAGTTATTAGATTAGAACTGGGGCAAAGGAGGCCGATGTAAACTTTGAAATGAGCATAACAACGAATAAACGATCACCACCAAATCATAGCGAATACCTCTTCGTCAAAAAAACTGTGCTCATGTCGTTTTATGAACTAACCATTGATCTCGACTACAGAAATGGCCAGTCTGAGCAAACCTGGTGGGGTAGTGCCACGAGAATATGAACACCAAATCCCGGCCAGAGACCAGGATATGTATAGAACATAGCTCACATCAAATGCAGACCACATTCTCCAATTATGCCTGCGTGAGCTTTTTTAATTCTTTTGTTTTTCGTTTCCTTCGCTGAACTCCGGCCATTCTCTGTCACGGGTGCACGGGTGTGAGGATCCTCGGTCAAATTCTGGAGTCGCCTTATTCCCCACACCATGAACGAAGAACTCGTGGCCAGCGCCGTGCTGTTTCTAAAGGACCCCAATGTTCTGGCATCACCACTTAACAAGAAAATTGAGTTTTTGCAAACCAAGGGCTTAAATGAGCAGGAGATCGAAGAGGCTCTTTCCAGAGCCAGCAACTCGGCGTCTTCTTCAGTTGCCACATCTTCAGCCACCACCCAAAACTCGTCGGCAGTTTCTCCAGCGACTTCTTACCTGCAAGCTCCTCCTTTGGACTACTACGGGTTCCAGCCTCAAGTACCAGAACGGACCTGGAAAGACTACTTCATCATGGCCACGGCAACTGCAGGCGTAACATATGGTCTCTACCAAGTGGTTACCCGGTATTTACTTCCCAACATCATTCCTCCGGGCCAGACCAAGGTAGATGAAGATAAGGCGCAAATCGATGAGGAGTTTGTCAAGATTGATAAGATTTTGGAGCAGATGGCGGCCGAGCAGCAGGAGATCAAGGAGGTCAACGGCTCCAAACTTAAAGAAATCGACGTTGTGATTGAGAATATCAACGACTTTTTGGCCAAGTACACCAAAGACAAGTTGAAGTTTGACGACGACTTGCGCTTGATGAAACTAGAGGTCGACAATCTCCAGAATTCAGTAGAGAAAAACACCCGCATTACCCGCGACAACATCAAGGATGAACTCAAGGACATCGTTGAGGAGTTGGCTTCGTTGCGCAATCTTGTCAAGGCCCGTCTGGAGGCGTCGGCGAACTCGGACCGAAAAGTGGCGCCTGTTTCGTCCATTCCGTCTGCTTCCGAGATTCTTATGAAGGCTAAGGCTGCCACTGCTGCCAAAAAACCCGAGCCCGTGAAAGTAGCGCAGAACGATGTTCCTGCTACTCTGGCGGCTCCTCCTACACCCGCATACTCTGTTCCAGGACCCTCTTCTTCGGCTGCTACCGATTCCGCCAAAACCGTTTCGTCAAATGGCATGCCTACGGCCGAAGCGCTTCTAGGCGGAATCCCTGACTGGCAACTCCAGCATAAGAAACAGGAGGAGGAGCGGGAGAAAAACCAGGACATCTGGCAGAATGCGCAGTCACAACTTGAGGAGGACGAGAAGGTGCAGAAGAATATTGAAAACGTCGGCGTTCCCTCATGGCAGTTGAATGCTAGTTAGACGCGAAGCAAAGGCAAGACCACGGCATAACGGGAAAATTGTCTTTGACTGGGGGAGCTACCTCTAATTCTTTTGCTTAGATGTGCTGATCGTATGGGTGAATGCTTCGAGCCGCGAGCAGTAATGCGACCACTGCAAATGCTTGCCGAACGTAAGCCAGAAAGGAAGCTTCTTGCATTATTGATCCTCCCGCAGGAGTGGGCAGTCGATGATGCAAAGTGATAGCAAGCCAGAAATCTGCGATTGACTCGTCTCTGGAGACATCGGTTAAGCAATTACAGGGCCATGGCCGTGGCACCATTGTCCTTACGAATGGCTACCTGAAACTGTACCTCTTTTCGAAATACATCTTCATGTTGTTTCTGAATTTCGTCACCTTCCTTCTATTCCTTCTTCATGTCATTCTTTTCTCAGAACACTGCTTCCATATCTCTCCCCGGACTTTCGTCCTGCACACCCATGGCACCTGAACTCAACCTACGAAATGCCGTCAGGGCGCTGACAGCGAAAGATGCCTCAAGCACGTACTTTCTTCTGCTTACACGCCGCTTTCTTCTGCGGCCTCTGGATGCCGAACTTCGCGACTCGCTTCTCGACGTCTCGGAAGACACTCTCCATATTCAGAGATTGAAGGTCCAATATGCGGTGGCATATGCTGCATCGAGCGTTGCCAATCTCTCACAGGTAATGACGATTTTCCCTGATTTACCATTGAGTATCCAGCGCCTTTTAATTGTTCAATTCAAGGGCCAGTATGGCGTGTTGAACCTCGGGCCCGAGTTCGTCAAAGAGCTCCAAACATACACCGAGAAAGTGGTGAAAAACTGCGAAGTAGCACTGGAACAGACTGAACAGGCTGAACTGGCTGAGTTTGTTGTCTGGAAAAACGTGCTCCTCAACTTGGTCTTTCTCTGGACCAAGGTGCTCACCAAAAGTCCCAAATCCGTGGATGCTACGTTCCGGCGCGCGGCAATGGCGCTTCTGGAACTGCTCAAAAGGAGCAACTTGCACAATGCCCGGGCCAGTCTTTCGAGGCACGCGGCGCAGGCTCTTCAGTCAGCCAGGCTTATTCCGGCGAATGATAAACCCAGTGTGCCGGCTGATTTGGCGCGTGCTCTTCGGCAGCTTCCGCAACTGAAAAAGTTTGTGAGATATTTGGATCTCAAGAAGGTGGCGTGGGTCAGTTTGCGATTCCAGCAATGGCGAATGCACGGCCTAGTGGATGACTACATTCGCTACTTTGACCTCGCGGGAAGTGCGCCAGGAGCGGCAGTCAGAGACGTATTGGACACTTTTCTTCGTGGAGTCGACGCTGCCCATTGCGGTCAGGTAACATTCAATTGGCATAACTACGTAATTGCAGAGTTTCCCAATGTGTTGGGCAATCTCGCCAAACTTGGGCAGAGCGACAGCGAGAATGTTATTGTGGACGTTGTCCAGGAGGTAATTGCGGGCCTGGAAGCTAGCGCAAACGCTTCGTCTGCGAGCGCAGCTCTCGCGAAGGAATTCCTTCAAGGATGCGTATATTCCGGATCAATATCGACAGAACGGTACGAGTCAGAGTTCTCGGGACTTCCGCCGGCAGAGCCTGATCATGTGGACCGACTTCATGACGAGCTTTGGTCAAAGACGGTGTTGGTGAATTGTGAGTTCACGCTGCTTGAAGAAAGTGGCCTTGTTGAATTTTTTAAGACTCTTCCTTCCTCCTTGAAGCACTCGCAAGCCCGGCAGCTTCAGTTGGCGGAGCTGATCGCTTCTGCTATCGACAAACTTGTTGAAGAACGTCTGACTGATAAGCTTTCAAGGCTCATCATAGCGCTTGCGTGCGCTGCTTCAGTAGCACACTACGTGGCTTACGTTGGAGGGCCGTGGAAAATCTTGGGCCCCGTAATGGATTACATCGACCGGGAATCATTCGCCGCCGACACGGGAGCGGTGCCCCAAGACTGCTATGAGCAGTTTAGCACCCTTGTGGCGGGGGTCATTGCGCTACAATCTGGGTTTGGGCTCGACCTCGGACGCGTGTGTCCATCGTCATCATTTGTTGCAGACTTTATCTCGCGATTTGTCCAGAGCCACGGGTCTGACCTCGTGGCCGAGGTGCCTGCCACTTCAGAGGATGACCGTACTATTCTCTCCAATTACGCCACACTTGTGCTGGACTGGATTCTGGCCTTGTTTGATCCGGCGAACGATCGGGGCCTTTCTGACGACCTCCTTCGTCTGGTTCTGGCCAAGCAGGTTTTACCGCTCGTAGTGGTGATTTTCCAGCAGGCATTTCATGCAGCGGCTGTTGGCATTCTTCCACAGAGCGGCCTCTTCAACGGGTTAGACTACCTTGTGCAGCCGTTTTTGGCTCCAAGTTCGTTAGCTGTTATGCTTTGGTTAGGCAAACAGATCGGCCCCCATAGCCGGCACAGCGATTTTGCAGTTGGCGTCTTGGGCAAAATTCTCGACAGTGCTGGGAGCAGCGAAAGCAACTTTGCGTTTCGTGCTGTCGTCGGTGTCGCATACCGCGAGTTGATCGCCCGTGTGACTACGGTTGCCAATAATGATAAGGGGTCCAATTCAACAAACACAACTACCTCCGAAGCTTCCAAGACTTCGGCAGCAACATTGCTCCAACTGCTCCAGTCGCTCGCGGCTATTATCGAGGCTGATGAATTCCAGCTCTATACTTCGCAGGCGGCTGCGCGCAGCCAGTATACTCCAGGGCGCACTGCACCCGCAGTATATTTTCTGCCCTCTGCGGTAATTTCTAGCGCTGCCATTGAGCTTCACACTGCCATGGGTCAGTTTATTCGTGAACATGCCCAGCTCGGGACAGCATGGCCCAGGATGTGGAATGCGTTCTGTGCCATTGAACCTGCAGCAACTCCACAACTTCTAGAGCAGGAGCTTGCCAAATACGAAAGCGGCCGTTCCGGCGAAGAGCTGCGCATGGTTCTCGATCTCGTAGTGCTATTGGCAGTGGGGAGTTCGCCAAACTGCAGTACGGCGGCGCGCCTTCCCGATTGGGAGTCGCGCGCCACGGCATCTGACGATCAGTTCGCGTTATCGATGGAGAACCACCGCCTGGCCATATTCTCGAATTATGCAGATAATGAGCAAGATGCAGGTCCAGACTCAAGCAGCGATCGCCCTCTACTAGCCTCCGATCTGCTAATGGATCTCGACATGGCTGAACTTTTTGACGAGACAGGTGGAGGAGTAGAGGCTGCCGCATCGGCTGATGGGCCGGAATCGGTATCAATCCCAGTAAAAGAAACGTATGACCAGCTTCATCGTTTCGGACTGTCGCTTTCTGCCACCGAGGCGCGGCCATTTGGTGCACTGCTGGCTCTCATGCAGGCAACAATCGCCCTCGAAAAATCACACTGGCTGTGAACCTGTTATGGCCTGCAGAGCCTGCAAGTTCGATTGTCTCGATATTTCGGTTCCTGAGTGACCCCGACCGCCTTGTAGGCGCCTCACCTGCATTTCCGCTAAGTCATGCTTGAATCGCGGGGTTGGACCCAGGAAATGCCGTAGTGGAGAGACCAAAAAATAATCGGGTGCGGGATTCGGTCTGCCGTATTAGGCCATTATCCGATTGATTTGGCGCATTTACCTGCACGCGTGGATGCCCCACACCGACCAGGCCCACCTCAGACTGCGCATTCACCTGCAGATGGCGAGATGAACTGGCATGTATAAAATGTTGATTCCGCAGTGATGCGTTGACAGCTGTCATTCGGTTGAAAAAAACAATGTCACACACACCATTCTCGGGTCTCAGTACCGTGGCATCGCACGCCTCGGGCCGATTCCGTCACCATATTCTGAATACCGTCTCTCATAACGAAGACATCCGGTCAATCGATGCCCTCCACGCTGCTGACGATGTGGATCTTCTTGAACAGATCGGATACAAGCAAGAACTCCGTCGCGAGTACAGCACGCTTCAAGTGTTTGGCATTGCATTCTCCATCATGGGTGTCTTGCCCTCGATTACCACAACGGCAGCCACTGGCCTTGAAGGCGGGCCGGTTTCGCTCGTGTGGGGCTGGTTCTGCGCCGGATTATTCACATTGAGCATTGGCGTTTCGCTCAGTTTCCTTGGGTCTTCTATTCCCACCTCTGGGGGCTTGTTCTTTTACTCGAACCACTTTGCTGGTGAAAAATTCAGAGTACCCTTGAGTTTTGTCATTGGTTGCTCCAACTCCTTGGGCTTGTGTGCGGGTCTTTGCTCTATTAACTACGGCTGTATATCGGAGTTGTTTGCAGCTATTGCCATTAGCATAGACTACACGCCCACCAAGTACGTCGAATATGGAGTCTTTGTGGCGATCACTGCGAGTCAGTTGGTGTTGTGCTCGTTGACTACGCGGGCCACTGCTCACGTTCAAAGTCTCTCTATCTGGGCGAACGTGTTCATTATCATTCTATTTTTCATTGCGGTGCCCATTGGCACCAAGCAGAACATCGGCACGTTTAACGACTCGGAGTTCATTTTTGGCAAGTACGAAAACCTCCGCACCTGGTCTAATGGCTGGTCGTTCATGCTTTCGTGGATGCCTGCCATTTGGACCATTGGGTCTTTTGACTCATGCATTCACATGTCTGAGGAGGCCAGAGACCCCACCAGAAAAGTCCCTGTTGGTATTATCGGCTCAATCTCTGCTACCTGGATCTTGGGCTGGTTCATCTGTATTGTGTTGTGCGCTTGCATTAAAGACGGTGACGTGGAGAGAGTAATCAACTCCGACACTGGCATGGTCGTCGCTCAGATCATCTTAGATGCTTTGGGCAAGAAATGGGCCATTGCATTCATGGTTCTCATTGTGATTGCTCAATATTTGATGGGGCTCTCTATCTTGATTGCCTTGTCCAGACAGGTTTTCTCGTTTGCGCGCGATGATGGCTTGCCTTTTGTCTACAACATTGTCAAGGTGGTTAACCCTAGAATTAAGGTCCCCCTCCGTGCCACCATTTTCTCGGGAATCTTGTCCTGTGTGTTGGCGTTGTTGATTCTTGTCAACTCTATTGCCGCCAACGCCTTGTTTTCTTTGGCCGTGGCTAGCAACTTGCTTGCTTGGGGTGTCCCAGTGTTCCTTGTGTCGCTTCCTACGAAGGCTGCTCGTAGGTTTGTTCCTGGACCATTCTACCTGAAGTACTTCTTTATGCCCGTCAACATTGTCACGTGCTGCTGGATTGCATACGCCATTGTCATGCTGATGTTTCCTAACAACCCCAACCCTAATGCGCAGACGATGAACTATACATGCGTTATCAATGGCGGGGTGTGGCTTCTTTCTGCCATTTACTTCTTTTGCTATGGCTACAGGCACTACCACGGTCCAAAGTCGAACTTGGGCGAGAAAGACACGGATGCAAAAATTGACGATTTCACGGACTAAGTACTTAAGCTCAGTTACATTTGCATATTAATAATTGAAGATAATATCTCGCAAAAACTCTCTCTGGTAGTGCCCTGATAGTAAATCGCGTGCTTTTTTCGTATATTTCCGTAGCGATATCACTTAGAAGGCTGACTTGGCAGAAGGCTCGCCTCTGGCCAAGAAACTGCAGTGCCCAGCCTTAGAAAATTCATGCTAAAGCCGAATTTGTCTCGAAATTCCCCATATGGATTACTATCAGCATCATAGCAAATAACAACCTTAAGTTGATGCTTGTGTGATTCCTGCGACCCTAAACTCAATTTAAAGTTTCGGCGATGGTATCAGCACGATTGGCAAAAATCTGAAAATTATTGGAGCTGCAAAGCTCTCAACTAGACTTGAATATCCCGACCATATCTGGATCTATTTTTCTTAGACAATTAGACACCTCAAACAGAGACAAAGAACGCTCAGATCAGAATCAGCGGTCTCAAACCACTTGGTTGACGAATGCAGAATACTGCTCAACTTTTGAAGCCGTAGGCATGGAATTCTGGAGTCTTGAGAGACAAAGCTGGGCGAAGGATTAGGGCGATTTTTATTGGAACGATACATCGGAGTTGGGCGGGTATCGGTAATTGCCATGATTTACCCGCAATATGCCCACTTACGAGAACAGGCAACCCTTGTGAATTCTAGACTCGATAAGGAGAGAGAATGAATTCTGGAAAAACGATTTGGTACTACTGAGCGTATTCAAACTCTGTGATAACTTTCCCGCCAAAGGTGGCCCCATTTGTTATCACCGAGCAATGAAACATCTGTTTTAACCTTAGATTGGAAATATAAAAGGTGGCTAAGCAATTAGAGTATCACGGAATGTAGGACGTAAACTTGAAGGTGTTACATGAAGCAACAATGTCGGGTGGCGGTTATGCCGACCCTGATTCACAGAAAGAACAAATTTGAGTAAGATGGCATCTTATTTTGCATGGGGTCCGCTATTTGACCACCTCCACGTGTCTTGATTTTGACTGGGACAGTGACTGCATTCTTGACTTCGACTTGGAGACAGCTTCTGCAGAAGCATGGCAGTTTATTGTGGAAAATTTTGCCTGGCTGTAGTAGTCTATGCAATCTATGGCCGTATCTCTTCCAACCAATCTACATGCAAAATTTGCTAGGTAACGGTTGGAGCTTCCTAATCAATCGTAGGCTTGGGTGCAAGATTTCTGGGCACAAACAATACAGACAGAATTCGCTTTACGCCACACTTCTCGTCGATGTTGTTTTATGCTATTAACATTTACATTGTTGTGAGATTTGTTTTGCATGAAGCGATCTTCGGGGAGAAGGGAAGTCTCTTCCTCAGCGGGTATAACCAACCCGCATGACGTAATAAATACGCAAAGGGTTACTTTGCTATGTTACGGCCGAAGAGGGAGCTTTGCCGAGATCGCGACATTTCCTCTCACTTCGCGGCGGGCAAGCTCTCAAAGGCATGCTCTAGACTAATTGGCGCCGTGACTTGCATCTAAGGAACAATGGAGACAAACGCCATAGCAAAGGTTCAACCCCATGAAAGTTACTGAAGCCGAAATCCGCCCCTGGCTGAGAAGCAAATATGGGCCCATTTTTTTTTCTCTTCTGGCGATAAACGGTTACAATCAAATCGCCGCCATGCTGGTGCATGGGGAAGTGCGCGGGTATACTGCGAGGGGATTTTTTTTTCGTTATCTTTGCAGCTTGATATCGGCGCGTCGCCCAATTGGGCTAGGCCCTTATTACCAAGAGATAAGGCGTGCGTATCTGAGTAGACGGAAAATCAGTATATACAGCCTTGAATCGGCATCCGGAAGCCTCAGTAGCCCTCATTCTTTTGCCACCATAGACATGAGTAAATCACCTATTCATTCGGTAATTTCACCCATCAAGCTGCACCTAGCGCAGACCAGAACTGGGGCTTCTCGTCATCTCGACGCTGTCTTGTCTAACAGAGAGGACATCCGCTCAATTGATGCCCGCCATGCTGCCGACGACACTGACCTTCTTCACCAGATCGGTTACAAGCAGGAACTTCGTAGAGAGTATCTGACTCTCCAGGTGTTTGGAATTGCGTTTTCCATTATGGGACTTTTGCCATCGATCACCACAACCGCAGCGGTGGGGCTCGAGGCCGGACCGGTGGGATTTGTGTGGGGCTGGCTCCTCGCCGGATTCTTCATTCTCAGTGTGGGAATCTCCATGAGTTTCTTGGGTTCCGCCATTCCTACCTCGGGTGGTTTGTTCTACTACGCCAACTACTACTGCCCCGACAATATGCGTGTCCCCTTGAGTTTCTTGATTGGATGCTCCAATTCGTTGTCATTGTGTGCTGGTTTCTGCTCCATCAACTACGGATTTGTTTCCGAGTTGCTTGCTGCTGCCTACTTGAGCAACGGGTACCTGGCGTCCAAGTATGCCGAGTACGGTATTTTTGTGGCATGCTGTGTTTCTCAGGTTTTGCTATGTTCCGTCACTACCAGGTTGACTGCTGAGGTCCAGCTTGTGTCGATTGTATGGAATGTTTTCATCATTGTGCTCTTCTTCATTGCGGTGCCAATTGGAACCGCCAAAAACGGTGCTTTTAACGACGGCGCTTTTATTTTTGGTAAGTTTGAAAACTTACGCACGTGGTCTAGTGGCTGGTCGTTTATGCTCTCGTGGATGCCTGCTATTTGGACCATCGGAGCGTTTGACTCTTGTATCCACATGTCTGAAGAGGCCAAGGATCCCACCAGAAAGGTGCCAATTGGAATTATTGGCTCCATTTCCGTGTGCTGGATTGTCGGCTGGTTCATTTGTATCGTGTTGTGTGCGTGCATCAAGGACGGTGATGTGGAGAGAGTCATCTCCTCTGACACTGGAATGGTTGTTGCTCAGATTGTTTACGACGCTTTGGGAAAACAGTGGGCGGTGGCGTTCATGGCCATGATTGCATTCGGTCAGTACTTGATGGGATGCTCCATCTTGATTGCCTTGTCGAGACAGGTATTCTCGTTCGCTCGTGACGATGGCTTGCCAGTGTTGTACAACATTGTCAAGGTGGTCAACCCCAAGATCAAGGTCCCACTCCG
Source organism: Hermanozyma aechmeae (assembly GCA_030583085.1). Lineage (NCBI taxonomy): Eukaryota > Fungi > Ascomycota > Pichiomycetes > Serinales > Metschnikowiaceae > Hermanozyma > Hermanozyma aechmeae. Next base: position 189,127 of record JAJMHA010000020.1, on the reverse strand, counting down.
TGCCACCATCTTCTCTGGTGTATTTTCCTGTGTGTTGGCGTTGTTGATTCTCGTCAACGCTGTTGCCGCCAACGCCTTGTTTTCTTTGGCCGTGGCTGGAAACTTGGTCGCATGGGGAACTCCAATGCTTCTTGTGATGTTGCCAACCGATGCAGCGAAGCGTTTCGTTCCAGGTCCTTTCTACTCTAAGCGCTGGTTCGCACCCGTGAATTACGTCACCATCGTGTGGATCGCTTATGTGATTGTGATGTGCATGTTCCCCGACAACCCCAACCCAGATGAGCAGACCATGAACTACACAAGTGCCATTTCTGGAGGAGTGTGGTTGTTGTCGTTGGGTTACTTCTTCCTTCATGGGTACAAACATTATCACGGTCCCAAGTCGAACATTTCCGAATCTCTGGAAACCGACTCTTATGAAGTCCAGCAAGAGGTTGTGATGGACAAGGGTTCGGTCTAAACGTACGGGCCCATTGTAGCTATTGATATGAGTTCTTTTGTAATTGGATAACGTGTTTGATCAGTGTAGATGGTACAGGTGCCTACAATGTAGGTAGACCATAGTACCGTTGGAGCCAGTGCGTCGTTTCTAGATGTTACATTCAAGTGCATCGAGTTAGAATGGGCCAGTGTAGGTACTTTTTCCCTTTTTCTCCCTAAGGGCCCGGTCATGGCCTCTCAAAGTTGGACTTGAACAGCTGACTAATCAGCTACCTGACCCGCCACCAGCTGAAAAAAAGCCCGAGATTCCTGCTTAATTTTCTTCTTCAACGTCTTTAGCTTTTCATCATCCTTTTTGCCGTTTCGCCTCCACTCATCTAAGATGTGCGGGTCTTCTTACGCACTTCCTCCCAGTGATCGCGTCCTACTACCATCCTCAACCACGCGACGCGTCATGTCTGAAGATGACCCCAACACCCTAAAAAGAGCATGGCAAGCCAGCCAAGAAGGCGCTCACTCCTTTCCTGTGGCATCCCAGTCACTTTCCTCCCAGATCGAGCTCACAGATTCCCAACAGCAGCTTCTTAAGAAAGTCCGCCGCCCCAATGGAACTGAAGAGCCGCTGGTATTCGAAAAAGAACTTTTGGAGATGACAACAGAAACAGCTGGATTGCGAAACGACCACCAAAAGTGGCAACGGCCGCCGGTTAGCAAGGAAACCTTGGAACAAGACATCTCGTTTCAACAGCTAGATGCCGAGGAGGCCAGCACTGGAGAACACACGTCAGCACGGTTTTTTGGCGTGACAGCAGAGGGACACTCGGTTTTGTGTAATGTGACCGGCTTCTTGCACTACTTCTATGTTCCAGTGCCCCGAGGATTTCTACGGGATCAGCATTTGGCCCGATTCGAAGCCCACATGAAGACAAGCTTCTTCGGTGTGCACAGCATCGAAATTGCAATGAAGGAGTCGATTTGGGGCTTCAATAACAACACGAAAATCCCGTTTTTCAAGGTGGTCACCAACAACGCCAGGGACACCACGAAATTGCGGGGTGCGTTCGAAAGGGGCGAGGTCAATTTTGAAAATCTCTTTCCTCCCAACAACGTGTCTTATGACAATATCAATTATTTGCTTCGCATGATGATCGACTGCAAAATCACCGGCATGTCGTGGATCACGTTGCCGAAGGGCAAGTTCATACTCACAGATCCCAATCTCAAAGTTTCCCGGTGCCAAATCGAATGTTCCATAGATTACAGGGACCTTGTTTCGCATGCGTCCGAAGGTGAGTGGCTCAAAATGGCGCCATTGCGTATCATGTCGTTTGACATCGAGTGTGCGGGAAGAAAAGGCGTGTTTCCAGAGGCATCGCAAGATCCGGTGATCCAGATTGCCAACGTTGTGCTGCAGTACGGAGAGCTGCGCCCTTTCATACGAAATGTCTTCACAGTCAACACCTGTGCCCCGATCATCGGCTCTGAAAACTTCTCCTACATGAAAGAGGAAGAAATGCTAATGAAATGGAAAGATTTCATGAATAGTGCCGACCCGGACGTCATAATCGGTTATAATACCACCAACTTTGACTTGCCGTATTTGTTGGACCGTGCAAAGGCCCTTGGGTTGAGCAAATTTGCCTTTTTCGGCAGAATGACCCATATCAAACAGGAGGCCAAAGATTCCGTGTTCAGCTCACGAGCGTATGGAACCAGGGAAAACAAGGTCATTAACATCGATGGCAGGATGCAACTTGATCTTTTGCAGTTCATTCAGCGTGAGTACAAGCTCCGATCTTACACCTTGAACTCAGTCTCGGCCCATTTCCTCGGCGAACAAAAGGAGGATGTGCAGCATTCTATTATTACAGATCTTCAGAACGGAAATGCTGAGACGAGACGTCGTTTGGCGGTCTATTGTCTTAAGGATGCCTACTTGCCTCTTCGATTGATGGAGAAGTTAATGTGCTTGGTGAACTACACGGAGATGGCCAGAGTCACAGGTGTGCCCTTTTCGTATCTTCTTGCCCGTGGCCAGCAAATTAAAGTTATTTCTCAGCTCTTTCGCAAGTGCTTGCAAGAGGACGTGGTTGTGCCGAACATGAGAAGTGAAGGCTCACAGGAAGAGTATGAAGGTGCAACAGTCATTGAGCCAATGAGAGGTTACTACGATGTGCCCATTGCTACTTTGGATTTCAGTTCGTTGTATCCCTCCATCATGATGGCCCACAATCTCTGCTACACAACTCTTCTCAATAAGCAGTCGATTAAAGCGTTTGACTTGAAGGAGGAGGACTACACTCTCACTCCTAATGGAGACTTTTTTGTCAAGAGCTCTAAACGGAAGGGCATTCTACCAACTATTTTGAACGAATTGTTGACCGCCAGAAAACAAGCCAAAGCAGACTTGAAAAAGGAGACAGATCCATTTAGAAAAGACGTGCTCAACGGTCGTCAGCTCGCGCTTAAAATATCGGCCAACTCTGTTTACGGATTTACGGGTGCCACGATCGGGAAGCTTCCGTGTCTTGCCATCTCGTCTTCGGTAACTGCGTTCGGAAGAGAAATGATTGAGCAAACCAAGAACGAGGTTCAGGAGCACTACACCGTCAACAACGGATATGATTTTGATGCTCAGGTTATCTACGGAGACACTGACTCTGTCATGGTGAAATTTGGCCATGAAGACTTGGAGACGTGCATGAAGCTAGGAGAGGAAGCAGCGGCATTTGTTTCAACAAAATTCATAAAGCCAATCAAATTGGAGTTTGAAAAGGTTTATTTCCCCTACTTGTTGATTAACAAGAAAAGATACGCGGGGCTATACTGGACTCGCCCTGATAAGTTCGACAAAATGGACACCAAGGGTATCGAGACGGTCCGTCGAGACAACTGCCGGTTGGTGCAAAATGTGATCACGAAAGTGCTTGACTTCATTCTTGAGGAACGTAACGTTCCCAAAGCAGAGCAATTTGTGAAACAGACGATTGCGGATTTGCTACAGAACAGAGTTGATTTATCGCAGCTAGTGATCACGAAAGCTTACTCCAAACACGAGTACGACGGGAAGCAGGCGCATGTGGAGTTGGCTAAAAGAATGAAAAAGCGTGATCCCGGATCAGCGCCTACTCTCGGAGACCGTGTGGCCTATGTCATTATCAACGCCAACACTTCGAAGAACTACGAGAAATCTGAGGACCCACTTTATGTGCTTGAGCATTCGCTTCCAATTGACGTCAAGTACTATTTGGAAAATCAACTTTCCAACCCCTTGATGAGAATCTTTGAACCTATTCTTGGAGAGAAGAGAGCAAAAGACTTACTTGCTGGAGCACATACTCGTACGATCAAGATGAGTGCACCCAAGAGTGGAGGCTTGATGAGATTTGCCAAAAAAGCAGAACTTTGCAAGAATTGCAAGTCTCCCCTCAAACCAGATAACAAGGGTGCTCTTTGCAGCAATTGTATCTCAAAAGCGCCGGAGCTCTACTGTGACGCACTTGCTCAGATGAACTACTTGGAGAACAAATTCTCCAGATTGTGGACCGAATGTCAGCGATGCCAGGGATCGCTTCACCAGGAAGTGCTCTGTTCCAACAAAGATTGCCCTATTTTCTACATGCGGAAAAAGGCTCAAAAGGACGTATATCAGCAAGTTCAGGAGTTACGGAAGTGGGACGAAACCACGTGGTAGGTTGGCAAATTACATCATTATTCATAATTTAAGTCGGTTCCTTCCATCCTTGTGTAGTTTCCTCTTCCTCGTCTCTCTTCTCACTTCTTCGGTCCCCGGATTGAACTATCGGTATACGATCTGCCATCGGCAGAAAGAGCGCCTGGTCTTATCCGATGCGACAAAAGTTCCTCCGAGTTCCTAGAAATTAAATGCTCTGGCTCTTTGACTGGGGAAGTTCTGGAGCTAGTGTCAGACGAGAGGCTAACGCCGCCAGAAGGGGAAGACGATAGACCATTTCCTGAGGGCTCAAAGTCCTTGATTTTCTTCAAATTTTTAGCGAAATCCGAAGTGCGGTTGCTGTTGTTCTGTTTGGAAAGCTCTTTGAGCTGCTTGATGTTATGAATGCACTTGGCAATGGTCTGCATCAACAACTTGGGCTTCAAAGGTTTGGACACGTAATCATCCATACCCTTGGCAAGGGATTTTTCACGGTCTCCCAACATCGCATGGGCTGTAAGCGCAATGATGGGAGTTCTAAAGCTAAGCAGATCAATTGGGTTGGATTTGCGCTCCCACTGGCGGATCTTCTCGGTAGCCTCGAATCCTCCCATCACAGGCATTTGCACATCCATGAGAACCACGTCGTATTTCTTCTTCTGAATAGCTTCAAAAGCTTCAAGGCCGTTCTCGACAACCTCGACCTGGTGACCCTGCTTCTCGAGGATTCGCACCGCGAGTTTCTGGTTCACCAAGTTGTCTTCTGCGAGAAGAATATTATAGGAAACGGAATCGTCAGTATTTTGAGCAATCGAGCGAGATTCGAGCGCTGGAATAATGGCACTTGCAAGGTCCGACTTCGTACATGGCGTATTGCCGTATGATGAAATTCCCAAATCGATGCAAACCCTCATATTCAATTCAGGAATAGAATGATGAAGTAGCACCAAAGGAATGTACTTGACTTCGCTAAGCATGCGGAGACTGCGAGCAGTCTGAATGGAGTCAATCATGATGATATCGAACTTGATAGGCTCAGACAAGTTGGCGTCACTGATATCTCTTAATGTGACTAATTTCAAGCCGAGATCTGTAATGCCGGCACGGATCTGTTCGAGCTCCTCCTCATTGTGCTCGGTTGAAACAAACAAGATATAATGGTTGCGGAATGGCAAGAGCTGCTCGCTCTCACTCGAATAAGTTATGTTAGAGGGTGCCACCGAGACGGTGAAGGAGAAATTCGAGCCATGGCCATAGTCAGATGTGACCCAAATTTCACCACCCATAAGGTGAATCAACTGCTTGGAAATCAGAAGACCGAGACCGGTTCCTCCAAACTTTCTCGTGGTGGAACCGTCAGCCTGACAGAAGGTATCGAAGATGAGGCCCAACTTGTCCCTCTCAATACCAATACCGGTGTCGCTCACGCAAAACTCGAGGAGAAGGAGGTCACCGTTTTCCGGGCTGACTTCGGATTTTTTCACGCTAACACTCACCTTTCCTGTCTTTGTGAATTTGATGGCATTGCCTGCAAGATTAAGAATAACCTGGCGCAAACGGAAAGAGTCACCGATTAAATTGTCAGCGAACGACGAGTCACACTGGTAAGTGAGGTCTAGATTCTTCTCGATGGCCTTCACAGCCAACGTCTTGAGCGCTCCAAACACATTGCCACGGAGCGAGAAGTCGATCTGCTCCACAGTCATTCTATTGGCCTCAATCTTCGAAATATCAAGGATATCGTCGATGATTGTAAGCAACGAGTTAGCGAGGTTGTGGACAATACTGAGCATCTCGCGTTGGTACTGCGTGAGCTCCGTGTCAAGGCAGAGCTGGGTCATGCCGATAATACCGTTAAGTGGGGTTCTGATCTCGTGAGACATGTTGGCCAAAAACTCCGACTTTGCACTGTTGGCCAACTCAGCCGCCTCTCTTGCTGCAGTGTTCCTCTGAATCGACTCTCTCAAGTTGAACACCATCTGATTGATCTTTGTCTTCAAGGCATCCATTTCACCCGAAGCCTCGACTGTGATAAAACGAGTGAAATCTCCATCAGTCGCAGCAGCAGTAATTTGCGCAAAGGCACGCACCTGCGATGTCAAGTTGGAGGCCATGGTGTTGACATTGGAGGTAATTTCTTTCCAGAGCCCGTCAACATCCGAGACTTGGGCCTGAATTCCTAACTTACCGTTGATACCCACGTCACGCGCCACTTTTGAGACTTCGGAGGCGAACAACTGCAACAGATCCACCATCTTGTTGATGGTGTTTTTTAGCTGAAGAATCTCGCCCTGGGCATGCACATCAATTTTTTGCGACAAATCACCGTGGGCAACGGCAGTCGTCACAGTAGCAATAGACCGCACTTGGTTGGTCAAGTTTGTGGCCATTAGGTTGACGTTCTCAGTAACGGCCTTCCAGGCACCTTCTACATCTTGCACGTTGGCCTGGCCGCCCAAGATTCCGTATGTTCCGACCTCGCGCGACAAGGTCGTCACCTCAAGGGCAAAAGTCTGCAATCGGTCCACCATCTGGTTGATTGTGAGCTTCAAGTCCAAGATTTCACCTTTACAGTCGGCCGTGACTTTCTGCGATAGATCGCCTCGCGCCACCGACGTGGTGACGTTGGCAATATTTCTAACTTGAGTCGTCAAATTGAGCGCCATGGCGTTCACGTTGTCCGTTAGCTCCTTCCAGATACCTTCGACGTTTTCGATGAACGCCTGGCCGCCTAGAATTCCAAGCACACCGACGTCTCGAGCTACCTTCAGCACTTCGAACGCAAAAGTTCGAAGTTGGTCCACCATGGTGTTGATTGTTCTCTGCAACTGTAAGATCTCGCCTTGGGCATGGACGTTAATTTTTCGAGACAAGTCACCACGAGCCACGGCACGGGTGACGTCGGCGATTTCTCGAACCTGGTTGGTCAAGTTGAGTGCCATGATGTTGACGTTGTCGGTTAACGAGCGCCAGATACCCACGGAACCCTCCATTTTGGCCTGTCCACCCAACTCACCGTTGGCGACCTCATTGGCCACCTTCGTCACTTCATTAGCGAACGTCTGAAGCTGGTCCATCATTGTGTTGATGGTGATTTTCACCTTGAGGATTTCTGGGTCCGACTCCACCAGGTGAATCTCCACCTTCTTGGAGAGATCACCCATGGCCACGGAGATAACAACCGTACCGATTTCAGAAAGCGCCAGCTTAAACGCTCGGTTGGCACCGCCTAAGGTGTGCGATTCGTGGGTGAGATGTTCGATTTGGGCTTGTTGTGTTCTCACCAACTCGAGCAACTCGAGTCTTAGATCCGGACCCTGCTGGGCAAAGAGGTCCGGATTTTCTAGCACTGCCACTAGTGCGCCGGAATCCATTTCTGGGTCTAGGCGAGGTTTTTTAACGGAGGATAACAACACAGCGGGCTAATTGAAGAATGTCCTGTGGGAAGGTGCGGCGTGGACCACGGCAAGACAACAAGAACGAAGGGGGGCTCAGGGGGGAGTGGACTGAGCAGGAAAACTGGGTAGTGCAACGGTTAAATAACTGGGGCTTTTTAAAAAGTTTGCAGACTGGCACTCGCTACTCTCGGCAGATGGGATGGGGGTGGAAAAAACCTAAAATAGAAAAGGATGTATTTTCGTGGCCCTGAATCCTGCGTATGGCCTAGTGTCCGGCACCCACATGGATGGCACGAAAACAAAGACGAGAATGACGGCGCAAGGATTTTTATCGTTTGACTACGATTTTGGACTTTCCTTTGTTTTAGAATAGTAAATCAAGGGGCAATTCACGGGGCCACTCGGCGTAATTGCCTCAGCGCCAGCAGCACTTTCTTTTCTTATGTTGGTTCCTATTTAATGTAATCCTCTCTTTTATAGGACAGCGAATTCAGGGCACTTTACGCCGTAGCCGCTTAGAGGGCAATGGCGGCAGCGCCAGCAGCGACCAAAACCACTACGGATACCATAGCCCGCTTCATGGCATCTGACAGTTTCAGACCATCCAAGTCCAGGGAACTGATCTCCAGCAGCAGCGAGTCGGTCACCAGTCCGACAGAACTACCGAAGCTAGTGCTCAGATAGCCAGGTGCAGAAACCGCCAGCGGCACTCCCGAGGCAGAAACAACCTCGATGTCCTCGTCGGAGGTGTATCTGGCCTGGGCAAGGGAAATCTGGTAGTTGGTTAAGTCGTAAACGATGTAGGCGTTGCGAAGGAAGTTGTCACCCAAAATGGCGTAGTCGGGAGTGCCACGCTGCGATGGCTGCTCCAAAACGCCGAGGAAACACTGGTTACTGTACGAGATAATCATGTCGCTCATGGGCACCGAGATCTGGATTCCGGATAAGTTGAACACCACCGTGACACGGTCGGTATTGTACAGACAGTCGACACCATACAAACCCATCGACGACGAGTAGGAGGCACCCACCAACTGCACAAAGCGGTCGAGAATCAGGGTGGGGAGGTAGGTGAAGGTGGTTCCCGAGTCGAGCAACGCGGGAATTGACGACGTGTCCACGGTGTAGTTGCTTTTCGTGCCGCTGATGATGATGCTGTCCACCACAATATCCAATCTGATGGGGTTTCTGTAGTATTCCGAGTAGATGTTCACCACAGGCACCGTCATCAACTGGCCAGAGTACTTGGCGTGGTCCACGGCACCAAAGAGAATCTCTCCCAGCAGACTGGAATATTTGTTCAAGTAGAGCGAGTAGAGGTTGGTGTTGATGATTCCCTCGCTAACCATTCTGGAGGGAAGGTTCTGGTATGTGTAGCCGTTGGACGACGTTGAGGCCTGGTTGGTGGTTTCCAAGCCCTCGAGGCCGATTCCAAGCACGCCGAATCCACTGGATGTCTCGTTCACTACGGCAATACTCAACGACAGAATGTTGGCGTTGCCAATGCGCACCGAGTCGGTTCCCCACTCACCTTCGGCATAGGTGTTGTCGGCGTACTGAATGTAGAAAGCGTCGGCCGAGGAGTTTCTGTTCCACGAGCTCAGGTCGCGGGTCTCGAACGAACCCATCTGCGTACACGTGTTGGTGGCGGCAATGTCCACGCCGGTTTCGGTGCCAGCAAACTGCGATGCAGCTATGGTGGTGAAACCGACTCCGGACATGCAGAAGAAGCCGGTGCAGTCGTCGCGCTTGTTCTTGGTGTCGTCGCGTTTCGACGGCGTTTCGTCTTCGTTGTTGCTCAGTTTGGTGGCCTCGAGAGGCTTGAGCTGGCTGACGTCGATTAGCCGGTGGTGGGACCGGGCGCGTGACTTGCCGTCCACAAACACGTTTCTCTTGCTGTTGGACGCTTCCACACATTCCAAGTCCGTAGACATCACCCACAAGTCCGACGATCCCGTGTCAATCAATAACTGGTTCTGGCTGTCCTGGGAACCTACGCCAATGGTGACGGAGTAGTATGTCTGTTCGTTGGTGAGCTCCACAGCGACCGATCCATCACGTTTCTCGAGGCCGCCCTGGGCGCCTTTCTCCATATCCAGAGTGGATGATCCACGGTAAACATCAAAAGCAAGTTTGACGTGGCCAGGCGAGGCGAGAGCAGTGGCGGCAATTGCCACAAGAGCACCGAATTTCATTTTGAGCAGATTTTCAGGCGTTCAAAAAAAGTGCCGATAAAAAAGGATCTCTCTTTTTTTTATAACTAAACCTGTCTGGGTGGGTGGAGGTTGAACCGCGCGCACAGGCTGCACTTACGAGCGTGAGCGCTGCGGAATGCGTGCAGGACATATGCTAGGCGCCAGCTGGCGGCTCCCCCACCTGTTCGTAGTGACGATGGCGACAAGTGCCATGCGGGTCACGTGCCAAGGCAGTGCCAAGCGCTCAGCCTGGTCACAGCTAATTAGAAGGTCGGTGATTTCGAGGGCTGGAGAAGAGATTCGGCGACCAGACGGAGGTGAAACTGCGAAAATAAAATAAAAAATACCGCTGTTTTTCCGCATGCGCCCCAACATGCCGTGGCTGCGCAATAATGCTGGCGGGCTTCGACACTGGTCGTTGTCTCTGTGCAGGATAAATGACTCCGGCTATGGCGGGAAAATTCCCCAAGTGCATGCACGGCGGTGGGAGGCGATGTTGGTGGGGTTTTTAGTCCGAGAGAGGTTTCCAGAAGGGGCGCTGCATAATTCTTCTTCTCCAGAGATCGGCCTCTCTGGCCGTCTATATTTAGCAGTGTTCCATCGCGCAACCGCGGCATCCTCATGACGGAAACGAGGTTCTGGCGCCGAACACGTTCACACTTGACTTTGTTGTTTCCTTGAAAGCCAGTGATTGCTCTCAGAGGATGTTCACCGCGCGGCGTTGTGACCTGATGGGATAATCTGGAGTCGACTGGGTGATGGAAACGATAGGAAACCTCGCAGAAGGTCTCAGCAGGAAACTAATACGTTGATGTAAAGGAGTCGACATTGGTGAAACGACCTGGGCAGCAATTTTAAAGTGCTCGAAATCACCGAAGTCGGAGGTGACAATACATCGCCAGTCTGATCAACGCAGCTCACAATCTGGCGTGGCTTTTATCGTGGTTTTCATTTTTTTCCCCATCCTGTCTAATCTAGACAGCTACGACTCGGCGAAAGTACAGTTCACAGATCCAAATCACACAATGGCGTAAATCCCTGAACAGTCAAATGGCTTACTTGATTTTACAGGGACCCTAACGCTGCGTCCGGTATAGTGCAGCTAATTAAGGCACCGCGAAGGATGCGCTTGGTTCGAATTATGGGCACTGCCAATTCATGCTTTGTTCCCTTTCGTAAACCGCGGCTGTTGGGCAGCCTGCTTTTTGACAGGTTGCCGCGCAAGATCTGCAATCGGCTTGCGGCTGTGTGTAATATGCAGGCATGCATGAATAGCACGAGGCGCAAAATCTGAACAACGTGCCTTGACTTTTCAGGAGCAAATGTGGGGGCTTAATGTCAGCGTTCCACGCCTGTGCTCGATACTGTGTGACGTTTTCGCAGCGGAAATCTTGCGTGGCGTGCATTTCTCTGGCCGTTTCATGCAGCAGCACGTATTTCTGCAGAGGCCATTTATGAGCGTCCTAAGCCCCACCCCCAACCGATTGACGCTGGTAGGGGAGCGACCTATATCATTCTATTTTTGTCCGCCCCCTCTCACTCGTCTCTCATCATCTCCTGTTGCGCAGTTTGCATAAAAACGCTCCTAGAATGTCGAGAGTGACATGCGCCGAAAGGCAACCTCGGAATAGATGATTCTCTGATTTCATGAAATTGCTCTCTTTGGCTTATCTAGTAAGCAGCCAGGTAGTTGCACCACCTCTGCCTACAGAAGTTCAAGGCAAGGTTTTGTTCCAAATGGAAGTGGAATTTAGATTTATTTAGCCTGCCAGCGGAACATATCTAGATTGACTGCGTATGCTCGCCCATTTTACTAAATTTCGCTCAGGTCTTTTCTTCTTCCAATTTCTGAAAACATTACCACATCCGTACTTCCCAAAATAGTCGCAGGACATTCCATGACTTTGCTCCTAATTATTCTGCCGACAACATCGCACCCAAGATAATTCACGCCACTAAGACAGCAGAAGACTCATTTTCTTTTTCTTTTTTTCCCTTTTTCCGATTGTTCACAGTTTTCATGACTTGCCTCTATCTTCCGAGGAACATTAAATTTAGGGCCAATTCTACGTTGCCTTAGAGGGAAATGGCGGCAGCACCAGCAGCGATCAAGACCACTATGGATGCCATGGTCTGTTTTATTGCATCAGACTTCTTCAGATCAGTGGAATCCAGGGGATTAATCTCCAGCACCAGCGAGTCGGTAGCCACTGAGATGGAACTGGCGAAGCTGGTGCTCAGATAGCCAGGTGCAGAAACCGCCAGTGGCACTCCCGAGGCAGAAACAACCTCGATGTCCTCGTCGGAGGTGTATTTGGCCTGGGCAAGCGAAATCTGGTAGTTGGTCAAGTCGTAAACAATGTAAGCGTTACGAATGAAGTTGTCGCCGAAGGAGGCGAATTCGAGAGAGTCCGGTTGCGATGGCTGCTCGAAAATACCGAGGAAACACGCATCGTCGGAGACGAGTATCATATCGCTCATTGGTACCGCGATCTCCTTGCCCGAAAAGTTGAACACCATCGACAAGCTGTCGGTGTTGTACAGGCAGTCGACACCATACTTTTGATTCGACACCGAGTAGTTCGCACCCAACAACTTTATAAGGCGGTTGAAAACCAGAGTGGGCAAGTGGGTGAAGGTGGAGCCTGAGTCGAGCAACGCGGGCATCAACGCCGTCTCCACGGTGTAATTGTCTTTCTTGCCGCTGATGATGATGTTGTCCACCGCAACGGTCAATCTGATGGGCTCTCCCTGGTATTCCGAGGAGGTGTTCACCACGGGCACCGTCATCAACTGGCCAGAGTACTTGGCGTGGTCCACGGCACCAAAGAGAATCTCTCCCAGCAGGCTGGAATGCTTATCCAAATAAAGCGAGTAGAGTTTGGTATTGATGATTCCCTCGCTAACCATTCTGGAGGGAAGGTTCTCGTAAGTGTAGTTGTACTCTCCGTTCAGGTTGGAGGCTTCCAAGCCCTCGAGGCCGATTCCAAGCACGCCATTCAAACTGGATGTAGCGTTCACTACGGCAATACTCAACGACAGAATGTTGGCGTTGCCAATGCGCACCGAGTCGGTTCCCCACGTACCCACGGCAAAGGAGCCGTCGCCGTACTCAATGAAAAATGGCGGGACCGAAGAATTCGTGTTCCACGAGCTCAGATCGCTCGTTTCAAACGATCCCAACTGCGTACACAAGCTGGCCGGGGCGGTCTCAAACGAAGTTTCGGTGGTTTCGACCTCCGAGGAAAGGAGGGTCGCGGAGCTCAATGCGGCGAGGCAAGAGATACCGGTACAGTTGTGCTCACTGCTGGAGTCCCGTTTCGATGGGGCTACTTCCTCGTCATCGCCCCCAAGAGGATTGAGCTGGCTTACGTCAAGGAACTCTGACCTGCCGTCTACAAACACGTTTCTCTTGCTGTTGGGTGGTTCCAAACACACCAAGTCTGCAGACATCACCCACAAGTCCGACGATCCGGTATCAATCAATAACTGGTTCTGGCTGTCCTGGGAACCTACGCCAATGGTGACGGAGTAGTATGTCTGTTCGTTGGTGAGCTCCACAGCGACCGATCCATCACGTTTCTCGAGGCCTCCCTGGGCGCCTTTCTCCATATCCAGAGTAGATGATCCACGGTAAACATCAAAAGCAAGTTTGACGTGGCCAGGTGAGGCGAGCGCCGTGGCGGCAATTGCCACAAGAGCACCGAATTTCATTTTGAGCAGATTGGCAAGCGTTGGGAAATACTTTCAAATAGAAGGGATTTCCTCCTTTTATAACAAAAACATGACTGGATGGAGGTGGAGATCACTTACAGTGTCCATTTAGAGCGCAGGACTGCGGGCTGCAGACTGCGTGTAGCACCACATGCTGCGGGTCTATGCGGGTCACGTTCGCTGAGATCAGGAATTGTGGGCCAGCTATTGCAAGGGCCGTATGTAATATGAGGGGATGGGGTCTGAACTGCAAAAAGAAGCCCCCGCGTCCCGCATCGAACTGTAGTGGCAATATTTCATACTGCCCGCTATCTGTGTGCAGTGCGACTATAGAACGAACGTGCCCCGTTGTGTCAACGGCAGAATGAGCCCAAGTTGGTGGAGAAATTCAGGAAGAACTTTGCCAGAACGGGTGCTACATAGAATTTTGTCCTAGTTGAGGCATCTATTCTTAGCTGTCTTCCTTTGCGCAGTAACGGCCAATCTACCATCGGCATTGAAATTCAAGCGCTGTACATATCCACAAATTCTTCCGACCACTGTGTACACTTGACTATTTTTTGCTTCATGTGGGCTAGCAGTTGCTTCAGTAAAGAAGTTTACCGCCGAGCGTTCTGGCCTGATGAACATTTGACAGTGTTCAGCAAGCGATTGGGCATCATGCATAATATTGGCAGGTAGGTGACGCTACACTGGCAAGAACTTCTACTGTGATGGAAAAGAGTCTACACTAATGCTACTAAATTCTGAATTAGCATGTAGAAGTGAATCAAATCACAGAAATGTATGAAGTAAAGCGAAGCCAGCAGGTCGGCGCCGCTCGTAGTTCCTCCTCACTACGTTTGGCGGGTGTCTTCTTGGCGTGGCACCATTTGGCGTTACTTTCACACATGTACACCGCTTTGAGATTACGACTCGGCAAAGCACCAGCCCAAAGGCGTGCATCGATCGCGGTTGATGCTATAAAATGACTCGATGCCAGAGGCGAGTCCGGCATATGGAGTTGGTTTAAGCACCAAGGTAATGTCCGGAAATCAGAACCGCTGGCATAGCCAGCCAACTGATGCTCTGTTCCCTTTCATAGTCAGCGCTGTCGCGCCGCTTGTTCGACAGGGTACACCAAGCCATCTGCAATTGGACCGAGAGCTGCGGGTAACATGCAGGCATGCGTTAGTTGCGCACCGAATGTTTAACAATGGGTCTAAAGGTTCTATATGCAAAGCGGGGGATCACCGCCGACGCTTTCTTTATTTTAAACATGTTTCTTGCTGTTTCTAAAGTTATCGAGTCCTTCCGGAGTGTGGGGCAGGTTCTCCTACCTTCCATGCAGTATGCATCTCCATGGAGCGTCATAAGCTTCGCCAAGTGATAGCACGGGGAGGTAGCCAATATGTTCTCCCTTTATGTATATCATATCTGGCTACCTTCTCTCTCTGCATTTGGTAAGGACGGCTTCTAGAGTTCAACGTAACGCCTCTGCATTAATTGTATGCAGACGTCACTTGTCTCAGTCAACCACCAGCTCAACTCTTTCTTGAATATTCCATTTTCGGAGTCTACTACGCCATACGATGTGCAAAAAAGAGGGCTTTCTGGCCGGCCCGTTGAAAGTGAGAACGTTTCTTAGCCGTTATTCAACCGTGGAGAAGTAACTGTTGGGTCATGTCACGTGTATAATCACGTGACCACTCACCTGCGCTGCCATGGTGTGGCGGCCCTAGGTGGTACGTTTTCCCGCAACCAAGTTCCACTTTGAGATCGCTCGATCCTGCCGTCCCTGGACCGCGCGCCATCCTTCCATATACTTCTCTCTTATCGGTCCTGTATATAACAGGTTAACCGCTCTGAACGATCTGGACAACCAACTCCTCCAAGCCCGCAGAAAAACCCCGGCTCAATGTCTTACACTAAAGAGCAAGAGGTCGTGGTGACCCGGATTTTGACATATAAGCCACACCAGTGCTACGAAATTCTTCAAGTTGAGAAACTGGCCTCGGACTCCGAGATAAAAAAATCGTATCGAAAACTCGCCGTTCGGCTTCATCCTGACAAGAACCCGCATCCTCGGGCCAGCGAAGCATTCAAGCTTCTTAATAAAGCATGGGGTGTATTGAGCGATCCCTCGAAAAAGAAAATTTTTGACCAGACCGGCCAAGATCCCGATCTGAGATTCAGCGGATACTCAAACAGCACAACGTCACACGCAAGTGGCTTTTCCCGCGGCGGCGGTGGTGGCCCGGGCTTTGGTGGGGCACCAAACGACGACATCTTCAACATGTTTTTCGGCGGAGGTCAGGGAGCTCAGACATTCACATTTGGTGGCGGCAATGGCTTCACTTTCCGCTCATTTGGCGGCGGGGGTGATCCATTTGACATTTTTGGTCAGCAATTCCAGCACAGCCAGAGGCAACGGCAGCGGCAGAGACAACAAGCTCAACCTAACCAACAGCGCGAGCCTTCACAATGGGACACCTTTGTCCAGCTTTTGCCTATATTGTTAATTCTTCTTGCCTCGCTTTTAACATCTGTTTTCAGCGGCGAGTCAGAGCCACAGTATTCATTTGAACCCTCCAGAACATTCAACCAAGAGCGCAAGACGCCCCGGTTTAATATAAAGTTCTACGTAAACGACAAGTTTACGACAGACAAACTGGCTTCCAAATTGGCCAACTTCGACGCCAAAGTCGAGCAGACATACGTGCAAGACAAGCGGTCCAAATGTAGCCGAGAACAGGTCCGGAAAAATGAACTTATTGAGGATGCACAAGGATGGTTTTATACTGACCACGGAAAGTTGGCAGCGGCAGAGAAGATGCCAATGCCTAATTGCCATGCCCTTAGAAATATGGGCCTTCTTTGAGCACGGACATTTTCTGAGCCCCGAGGTGCTGCTGGACTAACACAACGCCCGTGAGCCAGAAGAAATCCTTCGTAAGACGTGAGAGACGTTGAGGGCCATTGCGCTGTTTCAGGACACCGATGTCTACTGTCGGTGATATGGGTATTGAAGTCTACTAATCGGGCGATTTGAGTTTTGTGAGGGCTTCATGAGCGCACTCTAGAATTACCATTACCAAATATCATGCTATCACTATTGAGTTCATGAAGCAGGCATCTCAGGATCTGGAAATCTGTTTTCTTATTTCCGAGAGTCAATTCATGCCAGCGAATGGTTGGAACTATCGTATTCCAACGTTGGCGTATTCACTCATGCTAGTACATAAATGAGCACCAACCCTTGGCAGAAATAAATTGGTCCTCGAGGAGCGTTGAATTTTGTGCGGTCTGTGACCATGTCCTTGTCGAATTCTTCGAGATTCTTGTTTCTTGGGTAGGTTCAGCCGCGTTCCGTGATGGAACATCGAAAGCAACAGCGGGCGTTGTCGCTCATGGGTGCCGAGCCGCCCTTGATTGCTTGGTCAAATTCCTTCTCTGCAGCATTCTAATCGAGGAAACATTGTTTCCAGAATGTCGATGTATCTATATCAGATGCTTGACCATCTTGGTGCCTCCTATTATCACGTGAGCTACGCCAGCTGAACTTTTCAGCCCCAAATCATCTTCTCACAACGGCTCAGTATAATGCGTTTTAAGTAGTCGAACATGTGCCAAAACGAAAAATAAACCCTCAAGATAGAAATTTGAAATTTTGAGAAGTTCTCAATTCAAAATTGTCTGTTTGCGAGTAACAATCCCACCACACTTTCCTCACCAGGAATTTCACGTTCATCCCCGGATTTCGCGAACCTCCCTCGGCTCGACCCCGCAGCACTTTTTCTGGCTTATAAGCGGTGGGTGCCCGCTCACATCGCCATCTGCTGCACAAAACACCGCAATTTCACAACATGTTGGACCAATCATACATCAAAGAATCCGTCTGGAAACCTGATCTTTTCAAAGGCAAAGTCGTGTTTGTCACCGGTGGTGCCGGCACCATCTGTCGTGTTCAGACCGAGGCCATGGTGCTTCTTGGAGCTGACGCTGCCATTCTTGGAAGAAATGTCGAAAAAACACAAAAGGCTGCTCAGGAGATCCAGGCGTTGCGTCCTGGGGCCAAGGTTTTGGGCATTGGCAACGCTGACGTCAGAGATATCCAGAATATCAAGAAGGCAGTCGACGAAACAGTCGAGAAACTCGGTCGTATCGACTATGTGATTGCCGGTGCTGCTGGAAATTTCCTTGCGGACTTCAACCACTTGTCCTCCAATGCGTTCAAGTCTGTCATTTCGATTGACTTGTTGGGTTCGTTCAACACCGTTAAGGCCACATTTGAACAGCTCCGCAAAAACAAGGGCGCCGTTCTCTTCGTCTCTGCCACCTTGCACTACCAGGGTGTGCCTTTCCAGTCTCATGTCGGTGCCGCCAAGGCTGGTATAGATGCGTTGTCCAACGCATTGGCTGTCGAACTCGGGCCTATTGGCATCCGTTCCAACTGCATTGCCCCTGGTGCTATTGCTAGCACTGAGGGCTTTGAGCGTTTGACTCCTGGTGACCCTAAGGAAATTGTGAAAAAGGTGCCATTGGGTAGATGGGGAACCACGAAAGACATTGCTGATGCCACCGTGTTTATCTTCTCTCCCGCAGCGTCGTATGTCCTGGGAACTGTGCAGATTGTGGACGGTGCTTACTGGCACGTTGGCGGATACATGGGAGATTTGTACCCTAACGTTATAATTCAGCAGAACAAGGACGAGAACTCCAAGTTGTAATTGGAGATGGTGAGCTAATATGATAAACATCGAACATGGAATTAGGGCAGATTGTAGAGTATCCTCCATGAGTGGACAGAGGGCCTGAACTCCTACCGAACAGGCACATCTCTGATGACATGCAAAGGCCCTGGCATTTCCGACTAATTCGCAATACAATTGCTGCTTAGCATTCCTTATCGCTGAAGGACACGGTGGGTAGTTGTCGAGTCGGAAGAACCACTTAATGAAGTGAGCACGCTCTCAGAAACCAACTCACTCGCTTGCCTGTAGTCTTCTGCAAAAGTCTAAATTCGTGCTAGCGTGGTAGTCACCTTATTGTAGGATTTTCTGACCACGTCCCTGCGTTCCTACTCAATGCCTGCACATACCGCCTCCACTACCACCATGTTCCCAGGATCTGGAAGAAATTCCTACAACAACTATGGCCCTCCATCTGGCCCTCCTCCGGGCCAATCTTACGGAGCTCCTCCAAATGGCAGTTTTGGCTACGGAGCAGGTCCCATGGATTTGAACTCGTCCCAGTTCCAGCAACAGCAACAGCAGTATCAGATGCAACAGCAGAACCAGTATCTGAACTACTCTCGTCCTTCACAGGCGCCCCCACCCAACAACTCGTACAACTCTTCGGGAAACTATGTTGACAACAATTACCACAGATCAGCAGCACCGCCACCTCAAAACCCCCAACTGTTCGGTGCCAACAGCAACATGACGTTTCAATACTCGAACTGTACGGGCCGAAAGAAGGCGTTGTTGGTTGGAATCAACTACTTCGGCACCAACAACGAGTTACGTGGATGTATCAATGACGTCAAGAACATGTCCCGATTCTTGAATCAGTTCTATGGCTACTCATTTGACGACATGGTGATTCTCACCGACGACCAGAACGACAATGCTAGGCTCCCTACTCGAGCAAACATCATTCGTGCCATGCAATGGCTAGTTTCTGGCGCCCACCCCAACGACTCGTACTTTTTCCACATCTCCAGTCACGGAGGATTGGTGCCTGACCAGAATGGCGACGAAGAAGAAGGCTTCGACTCCTGCGTATACCCCTTGGATTTCCAGCAAGCTGGGCCCATCATTGACGACGAAATGCACGACTACATGGTGAAGCCCTTGCCGCCGGGCTGCAGATTGACCGCTCTTTTTGACTGCTGTCACTCGGGCACTGCGCTCGACTTGCCGTTCGTATACTCAACGAAAGGTGTGGTGAAGGAGCCAAACTTGTGGAAAGACGCCGGTACCGGCGCACTCAAAGCGTTTATGAACTACGAAACTGGCAACATCTCCGGCGCCATGTCGTCCCTCTCTGGAATCTACAAGAAGGTGTCCAACTTCAGTGGAGGCAACAGAGAACAGATCATCCAGTCCAAGATGAGTGCTGCTGATGTCATTTCTCTCAGCGGATGCAAAGATGACCAGACCTCGGCAGATGCTTCCGAGGGCGGTCGGGCCACTGGTGCTATGTCGTGGGCATTCATCCTGGTGCTTGAGCAACAAGGTGAGCAGTCGTATCTCTCGCTCTTGAACGCCATGCGCCAGTTACTTTCCGCCAAGTATTCTCAAAAACCGCAGTTGAGTGCCTCGCACCCTCAGGACATGAACTTGAAGTTCTTCATCTAGACGGGCTGCGCAATTGGGATCTGAGAGATGTGGAAATATGAAGCAATTGCATTGGGACCTTTCGAGTCACCAAGAACCTGACTTCCCATTTTTTTTTTTTTTATGAAAGACAACGGCCTCCTCGCCCGGAGTTACGGCTGCCGCTATTTTTAGAACTGCTTGATTTCGCCCGTCAGCCACAAGAGTGGATGCCAATTCTCAAAATGTATGTCCTCGAGTGCTCAGAGCTATTTTCTGTTTATATCTACCGTTTTCTGGGAGTATAAGAATATCAATTCCTGTCTCAGCTGTTTCATAAAAGTATGTCCTCGACCTGCCAGTCTTGGGTCCGATCAGCATAGAAAGTCGCCAACCACTAACATTGTAGATCTCACGTGAAGTATCTCTCCAAATCAGCGACTCCAAGACCTGCTATTTTTTTTTTTATCTCGCGTTTCCCCAGACTACACCCTTTGTGTTTGTTGCATCCTGCATCGGCCACACCATCCATCCATGACAGACAAGTTTGAGAGGCACGGATCCACACGCTGGACCAAAGCCAACGTTCCGTCATATGGTGAGGACTGGGGCGATGATTACGTGATAGAGGAAGCGTCTGCATCCCAGGAAGAGTTGCCCAAGCACCACGTCCCCACACCCGCCAAGTTGGTGCTTTCCATTGACAACATCCCCAACAAAGACGAGAGCGACAGCGATCTGGACAACGAGACTGAAGACAAAACATCTGGTGTCGATTTCCCATACCCTCAATCTACCCATCGTGAGCCGTCTCCCCTCCATTCGTCTCCTCAACTATCACAGGCGGTACCCAGCCGATCTGGCCACGGAATCAAAGACGACTCCGACTACTTCCCGCCCACGCCTACGTTTACAAACCACCCAAGTTTGCCACCTGATACGCCTGTTCTGGATCGCAGTTTTCTCTCTGATACAGACCTGATCCAGCATGAACCAGCCACGTTGAACCTAGCAACAGGAGGGTTGCATGAGATTCGCGAGGAGCCCTCCAGAGGAGCCGCGGCTCCTGACTCCTTAGTGCTCTCCATCGACAGACTCTCTGGGGTCCACGATCGCGACGATGACGATACTGATGAAGACTCGGATCTGTCTTTCCAAAACAACTTGGGAATCCACCGGAGCCTCTCGGATGCATCCAGACGACGCTCTTTCCATTTTGACCATGTTCCTGCGCTGGTGTCGGACCTGGAATCCGATGACGACTGGGGCTACAACCCTAAACACAGTAGCAACGACGAGGCAGAGAAAGATGACGGCAGCCAAGGAGACGACGAATTTGGGCATCTTCGCACGCTGCCTCCATCTCTAGGTGTCCGGCAGCCCGTAAAAACTGATGCGTTGGACTCTTTGATCAATGACCTTCTGATGATGGAGCGGCTGCACACATTGTCCGCTGCAAAAAGAGAGGAGGGAGGCAATGCCGACGGAACCCAGAAGGAGGAGTTTCCAAAACTTGCCGAAAACACGATTCAAGAGCAATCTAACCATGCAGAACCTTCGCTGTTGCCTGCTGACGAGTCGCACCACGAACTACCTTCTCTTGGATCGATCCATGACCATCTGTTGCCAGACTTCGAGGACCGTAGCTTTACCTCAGACATTCCTTCGAACCGAACATCGATACTCCCTGACGATTTCCAGAAGGAGCATGAGAAATTCTTGTCCAACGTGAGGTCCAGATCGTCTTCCGTGCGCAAACCTCCTCGGGATAAGCCCGCGGCTTCTCTTCTGGAATTGGCTCTGTACAATGAAGACGAGGAAAATAGTTCTGGCGCCTTCGACCCGGTACGTGATTTGGCTCCTCCACAGTTGGAGCCCGTGGCCTCGTCCGGGTCGGTATCAACGGGGAAAATGTCGTTCGACATGGGTGCACCCAGCAAGTTGGAGGATCCTTCGATTTCACGCCGTATTTCCACCACGCTGACGCTCAACATGGGCTCTTGGACGCCCGACACAAACATTTACAGAGACAGGTTCGTCAATGACAACGACAACGAGTCCCAAATGAATATGAGCGTTTTCAACAGCAACGAGGGCAATTACATGAAGTTTACTGGCTTGCGGGCGCCCTCGGTATATGCTGAGCTGTTCACCAACTCGCTGTGCATATCTGTTCCCGACACTATTGATGCTGGATTGCCGAGTATTGCGGAACAGGAGGTTGACGATGATGGAAGTGGCGATGTTGCCACCACAATGCCAGAAATTGTATCCATGCGTGAGGGTAATACTGACCCGAACCCCAGCCCCTCAACGTTTGGCTCGGTTTTAAAGGACCGGCCGTACCACCAGCCAGCGTTCAGGGAGGAATCCACACCAGCAGCACTGCGTGACTGTATTCCAGAAGAGACTGAAAATGGAGAAGAGAATGATGCTGAACTGACTTCAGAAACGGATGTTGAAAGCAAGCGCGTGGTTTCGGGTTCTGGACTCTCGGACCTGGCGTTTCTGGAATTACCTCCTAAGCAAAAGTATCCTGTTTCTGACTGGAAGAAGATTATGGCACAGTCGCAGCCAATTGACCGTATCAACCTGCTTCGAGAGGCCCTTGTCAAGGAGGCTGCCTACGAAACAGGCCTTCAACATTGGCTCTACCACACTTTAAAGAGCACCGAGCTGAATACCCACATGCAAATCGGCAAATTGGCGTCCGAAGCGTATCAGAATGCCCCACATAACGATCTTCGCAGACACACCTCCATCAGAAGCAAGGTATCGCTGGTAAAAGACAAGATTGACACTGGCAGCTTTGGCCGCAATCTTCAAAAAATAGACACGGGTAGTTTTGGGCGCAAGATATTCGGCCGCTCAAAGAAGACAAAGAAGGGCGAGTAATGGTTAGCTCGGTGAATAGGCGAATAAATTAGGGAATCGGCATTTGAAAATCAGATCACCAGTAGCTCTCATATTCAAATACACTGGCTCTTACGGCAAAAAGAAGAGAGCTCCGAGACGGGGAATTGAACCCCGGTCCTCCGCGCGACAAGCGGAGATTCTAGCCACTAAACTATCTCGGATTTCGTGAGGAAAATTGAGAATGTTGATTCCAAGAAAAGATAGAAATACCAAAAAGCGTCCAAGGGGGTCCAAAATACGCCATAGAATATAAATCACTCTTATTAACATGTGGGGTAGTGCTTCCCACCTCTACCTGCCTTGTGTGACTCGTACTGGCTCCATCTTGTGATCGCGGAACAGAGTCACGTGATTTATCCTGTATATAGATTGTAGACTGCTTGCTTGCAAACGGCTGCAAAAGACGACTTTATTCAACTCGTGAGCAGACCCAGAATGAAACAGTAAGTTGGATTTTTCTGTGTGAACCAGCGAGAGAATTGCTTGCAATCACTTCAAGCGAAGGCGACCGCTGGGTTCGAAGCGCAAACCGTCATCGGCAATGTACCTATTAAGACCAAAATATATTATTTCTCTAAATGCCAACTATGTTGTAATTGGAAAGTCTTGGATTTTGGGCTCATCGATATTTTGTTGGCAATGAATGTGATTTTTGCCATCTTCGCGGAATCCCGCCAGAACTGACTGAAAAACGTGACAACACCCTGCCGATCGCAAAAGAATGTGCAACTAGAAGCTGATTGCCACAGTGCACACAAACATGCAAAATATGCAGAAAAACATGCGAGAACTTCCAATTTCGTCACCTGAATAATCAACCGATACTCTCCGCTGTGCTTCTCCAGATACGGTCATCTCAACGCACAGCCGCAGGTACTGCATATACACACGTCACATTTCTGGAAGTGCAGCTTTTCGAAGACGAAGAAGTTAGGGAAGCGGCTTTCGAGGAAAGTAAATTCCATTATTCAGCTCCGTAGCTCAATTGGCAGAATTGCATCTTGTAGTCAATCTTCAGTAGGGATCGTTTATCTGCCGTACCTGCGTCTTTTCGCCACCAAACACGTACGCAGTTACACGTACGCAGTAGTCTTCTCCTTTACCCTTACTCCCTTTTTTTTTTTCCAACTCATCTTCCCCATGAGTCTCTCTGACTCTGATCTCGACTTGGAATACTTGGCTGACCAAGAGACGTTCGACCCTTCTCAGGTTGATCCGTCTGAATTGCCTACTAAGGCCAAAGAGTGGGGTGCCAACATCAGAAAGGTGACAGCAGAATTTGGGCTCCGTGAGCGCGAGACGTTGGCACTTATTAAGGATAAGTTGGCAGCCTGGATTCCATCGTCAATCAGAGACCTCGAGCTGTTCTGGAACTGGTTTGAAAGTGCCTATTGCCGGACTGGCAGCGAACAGACCGTCTTTGTCGACAGCAAATTGCGCTCGTTGAAGCAGACGGGAACAATTGAGGATTATAACTCGAAATTTAGACAGATTATGGCTCTAGTTAGACTGGATACGTACTTCCCTTCTGAGGTTGCCAAGCAGTGCTATGTTTCCGGCATCATCAATGAGCGGGCACGTCAAGTACTTTTGATGCAGATGTTAGGGTCCTCATTAGATGAGTTGATGAGCACTGCTCTTGCCTTGGACGTCGAGGGACCTCCAGCAATTCTTCTGGTTGTTGATACTGAGGAGATGACCAATATCGGTCGATTTAATGCCGACAGAAAGGTCGAGTTTGAGAAGGAGGCTCCAAAGGGCCCCGAGGAATCTGAAAGCTTTGAGCCATTCTCGGACCACTTCCCTGGGGACGATCAAGATGGAAAACCACTTTGGATGTTCCTTTTGGAACAGTTCCTATCCGGTTTGAAAATCGGGAACACCAATATCAATTTTGGTGGCACCCCTTCCAAGAATTATGGGCAGTGTGGAAACTGTGGACCAGATGGAGCTAGAAGAAGTCACTGGGGTCGTCGTGACAGAGAAAGATCCAGACACTGGAACAGATCGAGGCAGCCGTGGTTTTCTTGTACTGATCATGGGAAGTGGCAGTTCTCTGCTGGTCCAAGTCACAAGAGCGGGAGTCACGAACACGACGATTTTCATCCAGAAGAATGTTCTGACAGAAACCGCACGAAGAACTGTAACGTTTCCATCAACATTCTGTGGTAATTGGAGTTACGGGAAGGTGGAACAAGTTGGTTTGATTTCGTTTATTTCTTGTGTTCAGAAGGTTATTTGAATTGATTGCTTTAAAAAGGAAAAGGATAAATATTATTTAAATGGATTGTTTGTTTTAGAATTTAGTAGAACTGAACGCAATTGCGTAGCATAGTAACATCTGGGCAACACACTTCAGAAGCAAAAAAGTCCATCACTACAAGGGTACCAAATTTGTAAGGAGTACTTTGAAAGAAATGCGCTGCGATGCTATGAACAGCCCTTTGAAAATCGGCCTAGTGCTCCAAGATACGCAAATTACCGGTGACAACAACGTTCTCCAAAATAGCACCGTTTGGAATGTCGATTGACTCGTTCTCGTTAACCACAATGATGACGGTTCCCTTCAACGTCACGTTACGCCCCAAGTTCACGTTTCCAGTGATGGTCAAGTGGTCCAACTCTAAAATCCTGGGCATGTGAGGAATGCGCTTCTGGAAGTCGTTGACCTTTTTGAAATGAGAGCCCAACTTGATCAAAGGATTCGCGTAGCCGTCTCTAGTGGGGTCCAACTTCAAGGCACCGTGCTCAAGGAAGAAAAGATCGGACTTAACCAACAACAAGTCCGAGCAGGTCTTGACAGGCAAGAACCGCGCACGAGGAACCACCACTCCGTGGGCACCTTCGAAGTGACGAATGGCGGCACCAACAGCAGTCTCAAGTTGCAAAACGTTGATGTCGGAAGAGCCCTTGGAGATCAGTTTCTGGTTGGGAATGATCTCAGCCTCGATGGCGTTGCTCTCCACCAATCTCTTGACGGCGCGCAAGTTGATCCACAAGTTGTTGGTGTTGAAATACTTGAACTTCTTGATGCTCTTGAAGTCCTCCACGTGCTCTTTGGGCACCTGGGCGATTTCCAACAATCTCACCTGGCCCTCGTAGTTAATCAAGGTACCACCCTTGACGTCGGCTCTGGTCTTGTCGGTCAACTCCATGAGGTACTCGGCACCGGTCTCAAGCATGTGGTGCAAGATCTGGGTGTCGACGGTGGCACCGAGATTGTCGCCGTTGGAAACAAACAAGATTTCTCTTCCCTGGGCCAAGAGGCTGTCCAATTCACCCGACGAAACCAACGCCTCGAACAAGTCACCGTGTCCTGGTGGATACCAGCAGTTCAAGTCGTCGTCAAAGGAGTCAGGAACAGGCAACAATGAGTCCTTGAAGATACGAGGGAATCTGGACTGGTTGAACGTCTTGACGCGGATGCGGTGACCCTGGTACTTCTTGATGATCTTCGCGGTGTCGGCGTTCGTGTTGAACGAGTTCATCAAGAGAAGCGGGACATCAGTGTCGTACTTGCGGTTCAAGTGCTCGATCTGGCGCACCGACAAGTCCAAGAAGGTGTTTCCATCACGAACCTCGATCACCGATTTGGGACCCACGCAACCCATGGAAGTTCCAAGGCCACCGTTCAACTTCAAAACCGCCAATTTCGACAAATTGGCAGTGTCTTGCTCGGCTCCCAGCGACAAGGACGAGTACTGCACCACCTCGCTAGGAGATGGGGACTTGATCTTGTCCCAGTCCAAGGTCGAGTCGGCCGCCTTGTCGGTGAGATATCTTCTGAACAAGGCGAAAAACGAGTCCATCTCATTTTCGAACCGCTGCTGCTGGTCTTTGTCGTGGACGGTGTCAGCCAAGGCGTTCAAAGCATTGCGCATTTGCGAGGCGGCCACAGTGGTGGCAGTGTTATCGAAAGCCTGGAAGTTAGTAAAATTCACGAATCTTTGATTTTCGATTGACGAATTGGCCGGCGTCGCTGCGAACATACGTATGTCGACTGGGTCTTGGTGTGTTTCTTCATTGCTAGGGATGGTGGAATTGGGTGCGCTCAGGCTATATTTAAGTGGGGGACCGTGTTGTTGGGGTCTATGTGCAGGACATTAAATTATTCCGAGTCCAGGAGATGGGGCCAGGGTGCGGCCAGGGCCGCTGGGAGTCGAATTTCTGCGAGTTCAGCAGCTACGGGGCGTTTTCAGCCGCTGCTGTGTATTTTGCGTTCGGCGTTCTCGAGGGTGTGGCCTTCCCCATCGCTGCATCAAGTATGAGGGGGAGGGGAAAGGTGGGGTTTCGGGCGGGTAAATGCAACGACTTTGAATTTGCGAAAGTGTGCATGCCATCACTGGCGAAAAAATTGGGTGTGCCAAAATGCGTCTCTAGGGGCTGCTACGGTGCCCAGACATGTTCTTCATGCACGGAAGCTGCTCGCGAAGAGTTGCCGATGTTTCAGGTTACCCGAGTCCGGCCAGGTGGGCTAGTGGTGCACGGGTGTGTTTTCTCACCACCCGCGACTCACCCGTCTAATACGAGCGTGACTCAACTCAATTCGCCTTCCTCCACCATTCGCCATGACTGCCGACCAGGCCATCGTGTCGTTTCTTGACACAGATCTCTACAAGCTCTCGATGCAGGCTGCGGTGTTCCAGCACTTCAAAGACGTTCCTGTTTCCTACAAGTACACGAACCGGTCTCCCCAGATGGTGCTCAATTCTCAGGCTGTGCAGTGGTTGAAGGAGCAAATTGGTCAATTGGCCAATCTCAGATACCTGGAGGATGAGATCGACTATTTGCGGAACAACTTGCCTCAATTGCCCCGCGAGTACATCGACTCGTTGGCGTCGTTCAAATTGAACCCAGCCGCACAGGTCACGTATATCAACGACAGCACCAATTTGGCCGAGTTCTCGCTCATAGTGTCTGGCACCTGGTACGACACCATCCCCTACGAAATTCCCATTTTGGCTCTCGTGTCGGAGGCGTATTTCCGGCATGTCGACACTGATTGGGACTATTCGGGACAAGATGAGCTTGCGACCAGGAAAGCCCAGCAGTTGTTTGACAACGGATGTGCATTCAGCGAATTTGGTACGCGCCGCAGAAGATCCTTCAAAGCACAAGAAATCGTCGTTGAGGCGCTTTGCAAGCTTGCGAAAAGCTCGGATCATGGGCCGTTGTTTTTGGGGACATCCAACGTGTTGTTGGCCTACAGAAACGGCATTCCTGCTAGCGGTACCATTGCACACGAATGGTTTATGGGTGTGGCATCCATTACCCAGGACTATACCAATGCCAACAAGACTGCCATGGACTACTGGATCAAGACGTATGGCTCGAAATATGCGGGGCTTGCTCTCACCGACACATTCGGCACCGACGCTTATCTCCGCATTTTCAACCGCCCATACAGCGATTTGTACACTGGTGTCCGGCAGGATTCCGGCGACCCAGAACTCTATGCCGAGAAGATAGCGGCCCATTACAAGAGCCTAGGCTACGATCGATTTTCAAAAACGATATGCTTTTCCGATTCCTTGGATGTGGAGAAATGCATACGATACAAGAAAAAGTCCGAAGAGGTCGGACTCAAGGTTGTATTTGGAATTGGCACCTACTTCACCAACGACTTTCGCAGTAAGAGTTCGCCTGAAAAGAAATCGCAACCTCTCAATATCGTCATCAAGTTGGTGGAAGCGGCAGGGAACCCATCCATCAAAATCAGCGACAATCTTGGCAAGAACATGGGTGACGCTGACGTCGTAGAGAGAGTGAAACAAGAATTAGGGTACACGGAGAGGGAATGGCTAGCGGGCGACGAGTCCAAGCGGTGGACGACGTAGGAGCACCGGGAATTATTCACAGAATTATAAGCGTCAAGCTTGGAAGGGCGGCATTGAGTTAATAGAAATAATTGCGGAATTGGTCACTGTTGAATTGGTCACGTTCGTAAATTATGCCCCAGATACTTACCTCATCTGGCGGTGTGCATAGTAGCCTCCTGCCATGATCACTTACCAAGAGGTACTTAATGTGCTTACTGTAGTAGATAGCTCGGAGCGAAGTCCTGCGCAGCAGCAAGCAGAGAGCCAGCTTCTGCAATGGGAATCTGAGCCGGGGTACCATCTTCTACTTCAGGAAGTGTACCTCAATCAAGATCTTCCGCTCAGCATCAGATGGGTTGCGGTCATATGTTTCAAAAACGGCATCGAAAAGCATTGGAGATCTTCACGGCCCAACGCAATTACAAAAGAAGAAAAAATGAAAATAAGGGCCCGGTTGTTTGCGGCGTTGGGCGAAAAGAACACCCAATTGACCATTCAGAACGCTCACGCCACAGCACGAATTGTGCGGTTTGACTTTCCAGGGGAGTGGCCTTCTCTTGTCGATGACTTGGCTCGACTTCTTGAAGAACTCGTGTTCGTCAAGTCTGACATTGTTGCAACAAACAACCTACTTGTGATCTTGAACCAGGTCATCAAGGCAATTTCCATGGTGCGAATTGGGAGAGCTCGTCACGCATTGCAAGCCAAGGCACCAATAATAACTCCTGTTTTGGTGAAGCTGTATATCAAATTCTTTCAGACTTGGGTCGCCAAATTGGACCCTGCCGCCATGGATGTGTGTTACATGTTTTTGAAGAACCTTCGACGCATAATACCCGAAGGCTTCGAGCAGCCTCATAAAAACCACGACGTGGTGGACTTTCTCAAATTGTCCATAACGCATTTGCAAGGATTGGTGGTTGGCCACGAAAAGTATCCCTCCGATACCCTAGAGCGGTTCGTCAAATGCTACAGCAAATTATACCTCAGTTTGATTCACCAGAATCCAACGAGTTTTGTGATGTTGCCGTGCGCACGGGAGGTTTTTTCGACGTTCTTGTCGATTCTTGAGTCGAAAGCCGAAGATATCTACAACAACACTGAAGAGAACAATCTTTGGGAAGCGCTTGCACTCAAAGGATTCCTCATATTGAAGAAAATGGTGGCTTTTGTCTACAAGAAAGGGGCCGTGACGTTAAAGCAGAGGCATGACAAGGACGAGGTGAACAATGCCGTCGCGCACTTGAGATCGGAATTCTTCACACCCGCGGTGATAATAAACCTATGCGACCTCATAATCAACTGGTACCTTCGTCTCAAGAAGAACGATCTCGACAGCTGGCTCGTTGAACCCGAAGAATGGACGAACGAGGAACTGAGCACAAGCTGGGAGTTTCAAGTGCGTCCCTGCGCCGAAAACTTCTACCAGGATCTCATCAAGTACTTCCTGGACGAGCTTTCAGACTTTGTGCTTAACAAAATTTCTAACGGTCTTATGAGCAATGATTCTGTCGAAAACATTCTCATCAAAGATGCTACATTGTGCACGTTCCAGTTGTCTTCTGACGCTATCGCCAACAAGGTGAACTTTGATCAGCTCCTCCGCGATGTTTTCATTCCTGAAGCATTGCGCGATGATCGCCCAGAAACAAAGATTGTGAAGAGAAGAGTCTGCTTGGTGATCAATGCGTGGATAGGCGTCAACTGTTCACGGGCCGCCAGGCCAGAAATATATACACTTCTTGTGAGCCTACTTCAACAGCTGAAACTGAACGACAAGGTCGTCTGCTTAACCGCTACCCAGACGCTTAGAAATGTCGTTAATGACTGGGATTTCGTTAAGAACGACTTCGCGCCGTTTTTGGTCGACTCTGTCCTGCTTTGCTTGCGGCTCATCGAGGTTATGGATTTGACCGAGTCTAAACTTTTTATTCTCGATACTCTTGCCACTTTAATCGAGAAGTGTACCCCACTCATTGACTATCAAACCTTGAAGGCGGTTCTTGATGTCGTGCCACAATATTGGGAGCATGCCGGAAATTCAGAGGAACTGATTCTCGGGACGTCATTGCTTCGCCTTCTTAAGCAGCTCGTGGTGGCCTTGAATGACAATTCTCCGGAGACTCATTCAATTACTCTCCCATTAATTAAAACATGTTGCGATCCTTCGACTCGGCAATACGCGTTACTTTCTGAAGACGGATTTGAACTATGGTTGGCCGTTCTCCAGTATTATCCTTCTTCGCTCGAGCTCAACCGTGACCTCGTTGAGGCCCTTGGGCTTCTTCAACCTGCTCTTGTGGACTCTACCGAAATATTGCCCACGATCCTCTCAATAGCACGCAGCTATGCACTCATACTTCCCAGCGCATTCATTGGAGAGTTTGGCATTTCTTTCTTTGAGGTTCTTGCAGAATATTTGCCCAAGATGAGGGACGACTCCTACGACATTTTCATTTCGATTGCGGATATATTGTTCCTTCGAGGTCTGAATGAGGCACTCGGGTCTGTACTCATGAATAGCGGTCTCATGGCATCCATGGTTAACTATGTGCTCGACGAGAATAACAGCATTGTTCTTGCCAACAAAATCTTGCTTGTCCTTTCACGCGTGGCCACAAGCAGTGCTGAAATGTTGGTACAGATGCTCGATGCCTTGCCTATCGATTCAAACCACTTCATTGATATTTGGATGCAATATTATAAGAACAACGGGAGCCCACGCAACAAAAAGATTAATCTCCTTGCGTTGCTCTCTTTGGCACGTTTTGGCGTTCCTCGCAACATTCTCAGGATTCCTCAGCACTTACCAGAGATTTTGAGACGGTCGTTTCTATTCATGGAGGAGGTCAATGAGAACGATACCGGAGATTGCAAGGCTTACGAGGGAGACCATACGTATCCTGATGTTGATAACTACGCATACTTAGATGCTCTGATCCCCCCACACGGCGAGAAAATCAGGTTCTCACGATTACTAGAATCTCAAGATCCAGTGCACATTGTCGGTCTTCGCGAGTATATCAAGCAGACGGTGGTAGTATTGTTGCAACAACTTGGTGAGACCGATTTCAATGCCTTAATGTCACTCAATGACTCCTACACATTAGAGAATTTGAAGGCCTTGCAAGTCTGACGTTGATCAAGGGGAGTGGGGAGTTTGAATACGTATATGATGCCAGACTTGGAGGGTGCAGGAAGCCATAGGAATCAAATTTAAAAAGTCCAAGATGCATAGTAGAAATTTGAAATCATCTTGAAATTTGCCGTTCTCTCGTGCATCGTGAGTCGTCTCGGTTTCTCGTCCTGCACAACTGTATCTGGCCATGTTCAGACTTCTTACCCAGTTGCAGAGCCCACAGCTTCTAAAAAACCGACAGGTGCTCTCCAGAACATTTCAGTCATCTCGAATCAGTCTTAAAAATGCATCGCCAGCCTCCCCCCGCATGTCGCGTGAGGAGATGATCAAGTTGAGAAACAGGAGTGCTGCCTACTACTCTGGCTCTGTGATCATGTTCTTTTTGGGATTATCGTGCGTTGCTGTCCCTTTTTACCGCTATCTATGCAAGAGAACAGGTTGGGGAGGAAACCCAATCACGGACTCCAGAATTTTCACTCCAGACAAGGTGATTCCAATCGAGACCAACAAAAGAATTCGGATTTCATTCACATGCCAGGCATCAGGAGTCATTCCCTGGAAATTCACTCCTCTTCAGAAGGAGGTTTACGTTGTACCTGGAGAAACTGCTCTTGTGTTCTACAGAGCCAAGAACATGTCAAAAGAGGACGTGGTGGGAATGGCAACGTACTCTGTGACGCCCGATCACGTGGCTCCGTACTTCAACAAAATCCAATGCTTTTGTTTTGAGGAGCAGCGCTTGGCTGCTGGCGAAGAGGTCGATATGCCGGTGTTCTTTTTCATCGACCCCGACTTTGCCAAGGACCCAGCTATGAGGAACATCGATGACGTGGTTTTGAATTACGCATTCTTCAAAGCGTCTTATGATGGTGATGACCTTGTGCCCGTGCCAGTAGGGAATGTGGAGATGAAGGCCACTTTGGCATAGGAAGACGAGAGATCAGGACACTCCAGCAAGATTTCCAAGCGGAGTAAGATCAAATGTGCATGAGCAAAACACCGAGAAAATTGTAAATAGGAACGAGCGTACGAATAAGACGAACAACAGAGTCGGACTGTAACGGGAAGAGTCACGTGAACTCCGTAGAGACAACACCGTAATCTATCAGTGCTGAGCTACAACCGAATTATTCAACATTTTTACTTGTGGTAAAGCAATTGACTCAGTAGCATACCAAGGTTTCGGCTATTTGCGCATCTCCCTCAGTCTGCTCATTCCCCACACTACTCTCACCATCATGGTATGTGAAACCAGCTGTACACCAAACATTCCACGCTAACACCAGCAACACGGAGTCAAACGGGTCTTGTTCACTGAGGCTGCACGGAAAGCCAAGGCAGAAAAAGACGCGGCCAAAATTGCATATTACAACTCTCTCACGAAGAAGGTATTGGATCAGAAGCGCCACAACGTTTACACCAAGGCCGTTCTCGAAGAGACCACACGTCTTCTTGATATTAATCCTGAATTCAATGCAGTGTGGAATTATAGACGGGTGATCTTGACGCAGTTGGCCCAGCAGAATGAAATCGACCTTGCGGAAACCCTAAATCGGGAACTCCTCACGGTCACCGCTTTGATGAAGCGTTACCCGAAATGCTACTGGATCTGGAACCACAGACGCTGGTGTCTTGAGGAGCTCAAGGAGAAGGCTAGCTGGAAAGCTGAGCTAGCGCTTGTGGAGAAGTTGTTGAACATTGATCCAAGAAACTTCCACGGTTGGCACTATAGGCGCTACGTCGTAACTGAAATGACAAAGAGAGCTCGTGAAAAGGCACCCAATAAGGAGAGCGCCCAGGCCGCCGAGCTTGCAATCGACCTCGATGAATTCAAGTTCACCACGTCGAAAATCAACCAGAACATATCCAACTTCAGTGCATTCCACAACCGAGCAGCCTTGATTCTGAAAATTGTGGCAGAGGTCAAATTCAGCAACGTTGCTCTTCTTTCGCCGGAGGCCCATGAGCTTGCGCTGTCTTTTACGGACCCCCGGCTGCTCTTGGCTCTGGAGCTTCAGGTTGTGAAAACCGGTATGTACATGGACGTAGACGATACTTCCATATGGCTTTACATGAAGTGGCTTCTATCAGCTCCAGTTTTCGTTGAGGCTTGTGGAGAACTGTTTACTGATGTACTTGAACTACAGTTAAAGGACGTCGAGGAGCTCAACGAACTCGAAAAGAGCGACAGTCCAACGAATGCTGATAACGTTTGGTGTCTCAAAACCATAATAATGATCAAAGCGTTGATTGCCGGCAGCGAAAACGGCGTAAATTCCGAGATCAAGGCTCACTTGGAAGACCTCAGACAGCTCGACCCGTTGCGAGCGGGGCACTACAATGCCCAAATAGAAGGCCGAGCTGCATTGTCATAAACGATGTAAGCGGCGAAAGTCTTAAATTTGAGTGAAAATGCGTATCGATGCTATTTTCAACTGCTCCCAGGCGACTGGTGTATACCAAAAGTGGAGAAATCGAGGCTGCGACTACTTCAGCGAGAAAGCCGTTTCAGGCAGAAAATAACTGCCCCGCTGCGTTATCGACCACGTCAAACAACCTGCTCGGAAGGTACTCTTTCGGCTGCGGTGGTCCCCACTCCACTGCCCGATTAGGAAGTTGTGCGACCCCAGATTTTAGCCAGCCTACCAGGATAGGCAACCACGCATCCAGATAGCCCCTCTTTTCGAAAAATCGTTAAAAGAAGGCGATGTGCTCAAAAATTCGCTTCCCCCACCTAACCTCTTTCTACGACCGGAACATCTATGCCGAGCGCAGACAAGTTTACACTCTACTGGCTAGATGAGTCCAGAACTCAGAGATTGATGTGGCTCCTAGAGCTTCTCGAACTTGATTACGAGGTTGACATCAATCTTCGGGACCCCGAAACATGGCGTGGGTCACCGGAATTGTTCCAGGTGCACCCACTCGGCAAAGCCCCAATTTTGGAAATCAAGTTTGCCGACGGAAGACCCGATTTGCAGTTGGCCGAGAGTGGTCTAATTTTCCAGTACTTGTTGGAGCACTATGACACTGACCACCAGCTCATGCCCAAAAGTGAGCGGGAGCAGCTCGAGGTCAATTACTACATCCACTATTGCGAGGGAACCTTGCAACCAATTTTATTGTCGATGCTTATCAATGCCACCGCGAAGCGAATTGCACCTTTTGGCTTGAAAACTCTAGCCAAAATGCTTTCCAAGGGCATCAACTACGGGTACTATCTTCAGGAGCTCAGAGTCAACTTGCAGTTTTTGGACATGAAGCTACGGAAGCAAGGAACTGGGTATTTCGTGGGCGATAAATTGAGTGCGGCCGACATTATGATGAGTTTTCCGATTTACGAGAACATTTATGACAACCTTCAAGGAGTTAAAGAAGTTTCGGGAGAGAAGGACTTGGTGAAAAGATTCCCTCGGCTCGCTGCGTGGAGCGACATGGTCAAAAATGACCCGATCTACCTGCGGATCACAGAGGTCATGCAGCAAAAGGTCAACGAGCTCTACATCCGCAACTCCTCAAAGGACTAGGCTTTTGTAATCAACGAGTCCTTCCCCACTCCGCCCAGCAACTGGAGGCATCGCGCTCCCCCGCCTTGATGTCATATTTAATACAATTACGATTAGTAGCAATTCGAAGTCTTTTTATTTTCCCTGAATGCTTTTCAAGAACACTGTCAATGATGGAGTTAATCTAAAGACAATCCCAAGGCCTCTCTCTGAGACTTGGAGTTGGGGTCAAACGAGGGCACATCTGCCAATGAAGTCACACGCGTACCGTGTCTGGGCTCATCTCCCTCGTGGTCCCAGATAGCGTTGTGCTGCGAGATTCTGTTGTCCCAGATCGCAGAAGTACCGTAACCAGGCTTAGACTTCCAGTTGAAACGCACCTGGATGTCAAGGTTACGCTCAAACACGGAAAACAAGTAGTCCAAGATCACGCGAGACTCCTCGGGCTGCAAGCCCACAATACGGACAGTCATCGCACGGTTCACGAAAAGAGTCTTCCAGCCGGTAGCAGGGTGCGTTCTGATGAGCAAGTGCTCTCTTTCAATGTACTTGTTGGCACCCAACACGTTGTCCTTGTCCAAGTACTGGTGAGCAGATCTGTAAATGGCAGTCTTGCCGTCGAGGAACTTCTGAAGAGCTGGGGACAACTTGTCGTACGCAGCGTAACCAGACGCCCAAACAGTGTCTCCACCAACTTCAGGAATCGCATCATTGTGCAAGTGTGTGATACCAGCGGGCTGGAACTCGTGGGTCAAATCAGTGTGCCATTGCGAGTTTCCGCCAATCGAGTTCTTGAACGTGAGGGGAAGTCCGTAGAACTCACGGGCATAGTCCTGCCAGATGGTGGAGATTCCAGCAAGGCTGGTACCGTCCTTGGCATCGGGAACACGTGGAACCTGCGCGTGCACCTCGACCTGACCCCAGTACTTGCCAAGTTCCAACTGCTTCTGGGGAGACAAGTCCTGATCTCTGAAGAACACAACCACTCTCTCAGCAATCAACAATGCAAGCTCGTCCTTCTGCTTGTCGGTCAAGTCAGCCAATTGCAAGCCAACAATCTCGGTACCAACGTGCTTGGTCAAGTGAATAACCTCCTTGGCAGCGCCCAAAAGAGCCTTCTTCTCACGGTCAGCGTTCTTGCCTCTCTCAATGTAGGCGTACTCCTCGTTTCTGATCTCAAAAGCGTCCTGAACGAATTTGGGGATCTTGCTGGCATCTGGAACCTTGGGGTAACCGTTGGACAAGTCGATGCCGTACTTGTCGAAACGCTTTCTGGTAGAAGCAGGCAAGTGCTCGAGCCACGATGCTGCCTTGCCGGTTACCACGGACTTGCGGTACTCACCACCTCCAAGAATCTTGGTGGTGGTCAACTTGCTGATAGCATCCTGCAAGTCGGACTCGGTGGAGACGTTTGAAGTTACTGGAACGGGGGCCATTGCGTATAGCTTGGAAAGATTAGAGATCTATGATACCAGTGTCCAGAGTGGGAGCCTTTTATAAAATCACCATGGGCTTAGTAATCCGTGGAGAGATCCCTTCCACAGTAGGATTGCAACATTGACTATGTAGGAAACCGACTCCACAGTTGTGCACATTGACAGAACAGATAAAGTATGTACAGTGCGCCCCCGTCAAGAGGACTGATCCTTAGAGGCGGGCATTCGGAGCAACCTGGCAAGTTTCCGTGAGCACTGGGTAGGACGTTTTCATCTAAGTTAGACGGATTCTTGGTGACTTGAGCCCCATGCGGCTCGGTAGTTGCAGTAGGTGTTTGCAAGTGAGAACCGAAAAAACGACGAATAATTATCCCCGACAACTTAGTTTATGAAAAGTTGGATATTCCATTCATCGGCGTTCGGTGGTATCTGGTAAGTTGGCACACTCCGACTGTGGCGGTGGACCGATCGGACAACTCGGTGCGGGCGGATTTAACCTCGAGCCTTGAAGCGACCGCACGTGACTCAATGCACAGGATTCCAATCCATTGACTGAGGTATTCTGCCGCTTTCCTTTTCGCCAGTTGTTGTGCCAGTTCAATACACCTCCGCCAAGTTGCCAGCCTCGAATTGGAGCCACGAAGCCATGCAATTCTGGTCGTTGTTCAGTTCGCTATCGGCAAATTTCCCTATTTTGCACCCTCTGGTGGATTCCGTATTAGGACAGTGATGGTATGGTGCATGCCAATAGCCAATGTCACGAAACCAGTGCACCTTAGACTTGTCAGCGAAAAGAGAGACACCAAGCAGATGAACGGGAGCATCACCCCACCGCTCGTAGTAGTACTTCCCTGTCAGCTCGAGATGCTCGGCCCACTTCATGTAAGCGTCTTGCCTGAAGAAGTCCATGTCTGCTATTTCAAAGTTCGACCAGAAATGACAAGTCAGGTAGCCCTTGGCTTTGGATGTTTTGTGAGGGTTCTGAAGATCCTCCACAAGCCACTGGAACGCGCCGTTGGGATTCACGTACTTGTAGTTGTCACCAGTATTCAAGAAATCAATAGTCTCGGGCCACAACAGCTCGACTGATTGCTCGATATCATATAAAGCGATAGTGAATCCGTACACTTTCTTTGTAGCCTCCAAATACTTGAAGACATCGTAATTGACGTCCGTGTAGAATCTCACATTGGGCTCAATCCGCCAGTAGTATTTGTATTTCTGGAGCTCAGGAACCTTGAAGAACTCCCGCGAGTAGAATCTGCACATGTTGTGGTACGACTCCTTGGCAGCGTATGCTACATTCTCGTCCTCGAGATACTTAACGCCCTGCTTCTGTTTCTCCAAATCTAACCAGGATGGTTTATCCCACTGGTTCTTAGAAATCTCAACGAATTCAATAGGGGCCGACGTGAACCTACGAACTCGATTCTTGAAGGCTTCTGTGAATGGCTGGTCATTCAAAAAAGTGTAGGGGTATTGAAACTTCTTGTTGAATCTTTCTTCAAACTGGTGCATTGTCCTTCGAAGTGCGTTGACCTCATTGTTTCTCACTAGCGCTACAATGGTCGCCTTAGCATGCTCATACTGACCTGGGTCCAGAGGCGGTCGGAAATTTTCGATGTTGAAGTCCTTGGGTTCCTTCACTTCTTCAAGAAGCACCTTGTCATAGAGGGCCATATTCTCCTCTAAAATTTCTTTGGGGGTGCCCAGTTTCCCTTGGACATTGAGGAATTTGAACTCGACATTCTGTGGAAGAATCGAAGCGCCGTTGGAGATTCTTTCCACTGTCGCAGTGCTATTGAGTCTGGAAATGGCGTCCTGAAACTTCAGGTTCAAATTAGAAACATCCACTCCGAGCTGATGAACGAGAAAGCCAATCAAAAGAAGACCCACTACTAGAGGGAAAGCCTTCTTGATCACGCTTTTGGGCGACTTGAGTGAGATCACAGGGATCATTGCTGGTATATGCGGGGACGAAGATCACTCAAGAAAAGATCAGAGCGATTATGCAAAGTGAAGGTAGGGACTCGCTGACTTCCAAGCTAAATTCTTGAAAAAAGGGAAGGTTTCTGATCCACGTTGACGCGACTTTTAATATGAATACTGAAGTGTATGTGCCACCTCCTGCACACGTCTCGAGGTTTTGGCATGAGGCGATGGTTGTTTCTAAGTAGGCCCCAGATATCGCTCCGGCGAGCATCTATGCTACCCGAGAAGGTGAAGACGCTCCAGAAGTTCGATTTCGATGTGGCCACTCATCGCGTGAGCGATCTTTCCGACTCCATTGAAGGACATGTGACCTTGAACGGGCATTTAAACCGAAAACCTCGAATAATGGCGAAGCGGAGTTTTGCCGAACTCAGAGACACAAATGGTGACTTGGTTCAGGTCTTGGTTGATCCCGATGTCGCAGGGCCCGAGCTCGTTGGCATTATGGACCAATGTGGGCCAGAGGACACGGTAAGCGTGACTGGAAAAGTGCTGAAAAAACACAAAAGGAATGAAGACGATCAAGACTGCTACGAAATTGTTGTCACTAAACTCAATGTTCTCAACCACGCAGACCCAGAGGCCGCACGTCTTGATAGGCTCAAGCACACGAATCCAGCGGGCCTTCCGCCACAATATCGCTACCTACAGTTGCGTACTCCGGCATTTCAGCATGCGCTTCGTTTGAGAAGCCAAGCTGCCAATTACATACGCCAGCGTTTGGCAGAAAACCATGACTTCGTCGAAATTGACACTCCTCTACTCTTCAAGCTGACACCCGAGGGTGCTAGAGAATTTTTGGTGCCTACCCGATCGGCAAACAGCTTCTACGCGCTCCCACAATCCCCACAGCAGTACAAGCAGATTCTTATGAGTTCAGGATTTTCCCGCTACTTCCAGTTGGCCAAGTGCTTTCGAGACGAGGATTTGCGTGCAGACAGACAACCCGAATTCATGCAGGTAGATTTGGAAATGGCCTATGTTTCCAGTCTGCAGCAGGTCATGGATGTTGTGACTGACGTCGTGCGTGGCGTGTGGCAGGATGTTGGTGGCAAATCAGCGTATCGTGTGGGCGAAGATGGCTACTTGAGAAAAGCGAGCGACGGATTCGGCAAATTGAGCTACATCGATGCATTGACTCGGTTTGGCATTGATAAGCCCGATTTGCGTTCCAGCCTTGAATTTGTCGACTTGTCTGCGTTTTTCACAACCGCCAGTAAAGCCGATGAATTTGGCGTGGTGGAGGCATGCGTTCTTAGAGGAGCAGGAAAGCCACTCAAAGTGCTCTCGGACGCTAGACTGTACCCCCGCAGGAAACCCATGGTGATTCCCATAAAATCAGAGGAGGATGCAAACGTGTGGTTTGAGAAGATCGTGAGCGGTGGCGGATTAAAACTCGCCGAGGGCTTTGATGAAGCGAAGTTGAAGGAAACCCTTGGACTTAAGAAAGACGACATTTTGGCGGTAGGCTCGAGAGCCAAATTTCCTTACGAGAACCCAACTCCGTTGGGCAAGTTTAGACAGCTTGCAATTGAGCACTACCCTGGCCGGTGGACTCGCCAGATCAAACACGACTCGGGGAAAATTGAGTCTATTCTGGACTCCTCTGTTGTTGTTGGCACATGGGTCGTGGATTTCCCCTTGTTCAGTCCAAAGGAAAATGCCGCATCAGGAGGCGACTACCCAATCTATGACTACACTTCTCTCGAGGCCACACACCATCCCTTCACAATGGCCAAGTCCGAGGATTATGATCTCCTCGAAACTGACCCGCTAAAGGTCCATGGAGAGCACTACGACCTCGTCATTAATGGTGTGGAAGTAGGCGGAGGCTCGCGGCGTATTCACGATCCAGAACTCCAAACTTATGTCTTTGAGAAGATTCTCAAGATTGCCAACCATCAGCAGCTCTTTGGCCATTTGCTAAAGGCCTTGGGATTCGGGTGTCCTCCACATGCCGGCCTTGCTTTAGGGTTTGACCGCTTGTGTGCAATGATGGTGGGGTCTTCGAGTATAAGAGACGTCATTGCTTTCCCCAAAAACCAGAGCGGAGTCGACCCTGTGGTAGAAAGTCCCACTGATGTTGGAGAGAGCACTTTGAAGGAGTATCATATTCGTACTTTGGAGAAACAATGAGCCATAGGACGGCTAATTCTACTTTCACCAGAAATAACATGTATATAATCAAATTTCAATTTAATTGGCAAAGTGAAGGATGTGAAAGAATACCTTGAGTACTCGATCGTGGGAGAATGTCTCGGGGAAGCCGTGGTCATCCAGCTTGGTGAATGAAGCTTCCGCCAACCTCTCATAGCCCATTGCTAATTGTGCCATTGCAATAGCTGCGATTCGGCTCACTATATTTAGCTACATTAATTCTAAAGTCGTGCTTTTATTTCGGTCTCATAACAAATGCGATCATCAGGGTTTCGTTTCAATCAATTCTGTGGGGCCCACTTAAGCAGCAATAGCCGAGAGCGCGATGGAGTCACCACCGTCACATGACTTGGTGGTCAATGAGAAGCGGTTGTCGCCGGCTGGGCAGGCATAGAAAGTAACACCGTCCTTGGTCAAGTAGCCGTCCTTGACCTCGAAACCGGAGGTAGCCTGTGTTCTACCAGTAGGTGGAACATCACCAAACTCACCAGTCTTGGAGTCAATCTGAATTCCTCTGTTGTCCTGGTCAACCAAAGTGGACTTGTCGTCAGAGAAGGTAAGCTCAAGGTCCTCACCTTTGTCACCTCCAACAGAGAAGACATTAGGGTGGTCAGGCACCTTCTTGATGGATGCATACTGGAACTGCGAGCCCGAGCGAATCACTTGGAGGTGGAATTTGTCACCTGGAGCAAATGAAGCGGACGATGAAGAAGCCGTGGCCAGAGAAGACGAGCTGGTGGCCAGAGAAGTTTGAGATGCTCTCAATACCACACCCTCGCCGTCATCAGATCCAAAGACAAGCTGCCCATCAGAGCTCACACCGAATTGCTTTTTGTTGGAATACTCCAACTGGCCGTCTTCAATGGTAAAACCCTTGAAAGAAGTGTCACCCAAAGTGACGTTTCCACTGGAGCTCACAGTCACATACTTGCCGGAAGTCTGGTCGAACAATGATCCGTCCTTCTTGAGAACAAGGTCAAGCGCATCACCTGTGCCAGCGAAAACATTGTCGTCGTTGTCAGAAAGACTAGAGTACTGGAATCTTGATCCAGATCTGATAATCGTGACTGAGATCGCCTCCCCGTCAACGGTGGCAGAGGAGGAGGTAGCAGTGGTGCTGGAAGGGGCAGTTGTGGATGTCTTAGTTGGCAGAGCATTGTCAACTGAGTTCAGCTGGCCAATACGCAAACGGATTCCAGAGCCACCAGAGTGACCACCGAAATGGATTTTGCCGTCATCGGTGACCTCGAATTCCTCCTTGTTAGAGTACTCCAAGGCATTTTCAGAGATGGTGTAACCCTTGAAGGCAGTGTCAGTCAAGGTGAAGTCGCCGCTAGAGGTGACTGTGGCATATTTGCCCGAGTTCTTGTCGAATAAAGAGCCGTCGTCGTTCAACACGAGGTCGAGTTTGTCTCCGTCGCTACCAGCAACAATTTGGTTGTCTGATCTGGAAAGACCAGAGTTTTGGAACTGAGAGCCTGATCTAATGATCACGAGCGAAATGCCCTGGGCGGCCAAGGCGGTGGCGAGTAGTGGAAGAAAGTTAAGAATTTGCATTGTGTTGATGAATGTTGATGAATGGAAAAGACGGGAAATCTTCTACCCTTATATACTCTTCTCATTCACTATAGTCCCATCACCGTCATGGTCGTGTTTCTAAAAAAAGATGACGACGTTGGTGAAATTAGGTACAATTGCATCATTGTTGCATGTGTGAGTATATGCAGTACATTCCATGCAAGAGAATCTTTTGGATGAGGCTTTGCGGTGGCGCTCCATTTTGCGGCTACTTCTTCATTTTGCAGTAAAAGACACTGATTAGGCTTTACTTGCACGCTGCTAACTTTCCTCGACTTTTGGCTGCCTATGAATATCCTCCCTCTTGTGTTTTTTTTACTCGGATTCCTGACATGAAGTCCGAGGCACACAATGTGAGCACTCGCTTAGAGCTTCCGACTGCATATACCAAAACGGATAAATGATGAGCAAGCTAAACTAAATTTCATGCGGGGGCAACGTTGCAGTGTGGAGGCGCTTCACCGAGTCGGAAAAACGGTGAGACATCGAGGCGCCAGTTCTCTAGAGACCGCCAAAACTCGCACATACAGTTCGTTTTGCTGCTACTTGGTCACAAATCTCAACTCCGCAAATTTCAACTTCTAACCACGACTCATCGCGCCGACCCAACGTGACACGGGCCCCTGCCAAGAATTTTCTCACTCGAGTCCAACCGAAATGATGCGGAGTCCTGCATATTTCGAGTCTCTGGCATCATCGATTTAGACAATTTTCCGCTTCCATGACCGTTGCACGACGTCATTGCTTGATTGTGGTTTTCTATCGGAATCCCGACTGTGGGGTACTAAAGAAATTGTGGCAAAAAATAGCAACTTGTTTGCATGTAATCCGTAGTGTTTTGTGGCAGGGTGCTAAAAACTTTGTTGTCTACAGATGTCTTGCTGCGCTAGCTTAAGACGGCCCATTGTATTTTCGTCATGTCCCTACTCTAGATAATTCTAATTTTAGTACCTGTTGCGCCCTCTCTGTCTCTTGGGCTCAGGTCCATCTTCCAGGTTGGCTCGCTTCAACTCTTCGGCTCCTTGTTGCTGGGCACGCTGTTGCATCTTCAACTCAATTGGTTTCAATGCCCTTTGCGGCGTCTGAGATTCTTCGCCCTCGCCTTTGAATTCTGCCTCCTGCGCTCTTACCGTAGCTTTCCAGTCCAGCTTTTTTCGTGCAAAGAGCTCCATGCCCCAGTTTTTCCAAACTAAGCGACCGTATGTCGATTCTTTGATTAATTTGGAGTTGCTCATCATTTCTGAACCAACCCGGTCCTTGTACATTGGAAGGAGCACCGTGAAGTTCCACAAACGGTCGACAATATGTGAGCCATACGAGTTGCAAGCCAATGTTGGAATGTGGCCCGCAAAGTGGTTTAAGAACTTTTTGCGGAGAATAAGCACATGCTGAGGCTCATCCGACTGAACAACAAGAGCTTTCTCGATCACGTGTGAGAATACTCCATGTGTTCCCATCGCAATGAAACGCTGCTGGGGAAGCGCTAAGCAATTAAGCCACACGCAAACGACAAAACTGTAGTCATACTCAAGCAACTTTTGAAGAAAAAGCGCCCGGCGTCTTTCTTCAGCCGTGGGCCAATCGCCACGGGTATTACCAAGAGTGGAACCCGTCAATTGAAGCACATTCTCAAACAATTCGGTGGATGTTGATTCGGGCAGCTCTGGATCGTAGTTGGGTGCGAATTTCAAGAACAATTGCTCGATAAGCTCGTCACGACGGTAGTTCCCTCTTCCAATGGAAGCGTCAATCACAGAACGTGCTAGGTCCACATTCTGATTTTCTGAGATAGACACCAAAGCTGCTAGTTCAGGCACAAGTTGGTCCAAGATAAATTCCACCTGCCCCGGTTTCAATTTGACTAAGAGTGCTTGCACAATATATACGCCAGTGGTGGAGCGGCGGGCCAACTTGAGGATGCGATCTTTCATGTAGAGAAAGTAGAGCCTCTCAATGTATTTCATTCTTGCACCATCTTGGCGTATGAGTGCCTCAAGGAAATGCAGCCCCACCGCGTCAGAGAGCAAGTACTCGACGAAAGATTCTTCGCGTG
Organism: Hermanozyma aechmeae; assembly: GCA_030583085.1. Taxonomy (NCBI): domain Eukaryota; kingdom Fungi; phylum Ascomycota; class Pichiomycetes; order Serinales; family Metschnikowiaceae; genus Hermanozyma; species Hermanozyma aechmeae. Next base: position 144,811 of record JAJMHA010000020.1, on the reverse strand, counting down.
GGTCCTTTTCATCTTTTTCGCCTTTGAAAATAAGGTGCCACAATGCACGTTCTCTGTCCACCATGCCCTCTACTCGCAATACAAGTTGCATGACAGGCGACGCAATTTTGCTTATCGCAAGCTCTCTTGCGGATGTAGTTGTGAGATTTTTGGTCACTGCTTGAACGATTACACGAAGTTCGTCTCTGAACAGAGGCGGAACCTCGAATGCTCTGTTGTACTCCGCAGATTCCTTGATTTCAATCATTTTGCGCGCAACCTTGGATTTTTTAGACCGGAGAACAGAATTGGCCATAGTTGACGCAGGCAACTCTTTCCCTGATACAACGAGGACGATCATTCTCATCACATGAGAAGCGTACTGGTGCTGGAGCATTGTTTGCCAGTATGGAGTAAGCAGCAGAAGAGCACCACGCAACATTGACTCCATAGTTGTCGACGTAATAGGGTCGGCTTCTTCGCCGTCCTCTTCTTCGTTTTGTGCCTCGTAATTATTGGCAAGTTCCTTTTCAATTAGGCCAGCTGATCTGATCAACAATGTCTCAAGCACATGGGAAGAATATTTGTGGTGACAAAGCGCCGCAAACTGGCCAGCGAGTTGGTGAAATATCTTTTTGAGTTGGTTGTCGGATGCTGCCAAAACAAGCCGTTCCATGAGTTTCAGGCAGATTTGGTTGGTCACCAACTTGAGCTCTTTGCCCCGAGCCTCAGCAAGAACAGACGAGATGAAACCTTGGCGGTCTTCGTCACTCTCAAAGACATCTGCGTTGAGAGTAGACTCAGCCTGTTTGAAATACTCGATTTCGTCTGAGTCCACGAGACCAAAAAACACCGTCAGGAACTCCTGAGACGACACCTTCTCAGGAGTCAGGGGCGCTTGAGCAGAGGTACCAGAATCGCTCTCTCTTTCTCTTGCCCTCTCTTTTAGAGCAGATTGCTGCTCTCTGCGTCCACGAGGTTTGGCCATGATGTTGGAGTTGTGCGATGCCCATCTCGCACGTGACCCTCTCGAAATTAATGGCGCCGATCTGGACCTACGAACATGATAATTTTGCGTCAGCATTTGTAGAATTTGAAAACAGTACTCTTATAAGATTCGGTATTATTCCTCAAACGCCAGGCTTATGCTGTTGCTAAATCGGGCATTTTCGATGTTTGTGCAAGACTGTGCAAACTTGTGAAACGCAAGGCATTAGGGATACCACCTCAGAAAAATACTACAAACATGGGAAAGCCACGCCGTTAATGAAATGAACGTCGGATTCAATTCGGGACCCCAAATACTAAAACAAGTGTTCTATTGCGCTCGTTAACGCCTTAGCACTTTAAGCGCCGTGTAAATAAATAACCACAAATGATTAGACATCAAGGCTTCACTAGGCTGTGGTCAATGTGGAGCTCTCCTTCTCTGCGGCCCTCACACGGCCAGGCTCTTTCATGGTCAACTGATGCCACTTGTACAAGTTGGGAAGATCTTTCTTCAAGTCCAATTTGATTCCCAAAGCTTTGATTCTATCTTGGCCGCCAAACAAGTTCTCGTTGATTGGGAAATCCAAGATGATATCAGCTCCAGTCAACTTGTCCCCTACAAAGTATCCGCCACCTTTCTTCTCCAACTGCAGGTCCAAGAACTTGAGGTTCGTCTGAAGACGCTTGAAATAGAATTCGGAATTAATCTTTGACATGATAGCACTCACCAAATAGCCAGTGGGCCAAGGAGCACGTTTCAGCGCCATGAGCCCCACCAACATCGACACCAAATGTGGCTGAACGGAGCCCTCGGCAAAGTGGCAGTAGTAATCTACCAACTCAAGATCATCTTTTGATTCAGGGGTCAAAATGCCCTTGGGGTCGTAGTTTCTGGCCAAGTAAGACACAATATGACCAGATTCAGCAACCTTATATGGTTCAGAAGATCCATTTCTGTAAACCACGAGAATAGGTGACATTCCAGTAGGCCAAACCTCCAACAACTCCTTGGGTGCCAAGTAATCTTTCGTACGTTTGTATACCTTGATTTCATAGTCAAGGCCCAACTCCTCCAAGATCCAGATGATTCTGGAGGCGCGGGATTCGGTCAAACTAAGGTCAGCATGGCCATAATATCACAATTGCTTCAATTGTTCTCAATAACGTACTAATGTAAAACGAATTTGTCTGGCATTGTGGTGAGCAACTTTGAGAAGCACTGCGGGCACTATATACGAGCAAGTGGGGTTAGCACGGATATAAGGTGTGCGCATTCGGCCGGATAATCGATGAAAACTTCATGTGAAAAAGTAATTACGAATATAAACTTTGTATACCATGAGAAAATCAAATTGGAAGGCAAGTAGTTAGAGCGTTTCTGTCGTCGAACTTCGCAGATGTCGTTTGCGGCCAGCCGCGTGTGATTAGGTTTAGTTGGAAAATAGCTCCGGTGGGATGCACGGGTGTTGCTGGCTACTCTCGGCAAGGCATTGAACCGAATATGGCGTTGCGGAATTCTTACTTTGAGTATCGGTATCTGCGAATGATATGACGTCGGCACAGCCTGGAATATCGGATAGCGGGGTGGCTGAGCGAGCCGAGCGAATATCGGCATTTCGTGCGAGAATTCGGGTACGAATGTGCAGAGCAGGGTCCAATCATAAAAAAGTGAAGAGGCCGTCTAATTCAAAATTCCTTGTAAAATTCGGGGGAAATGGTCCAGTCTTTCCATGGGTCGCTTCATGTTTGAGATGAGGTTCAATGTGGAGAAACTGGCTGTGCGAGATGTTGGCTCATAAATTGGGATCGAATACGACGTTTACCGAAAATTGCTGGAAAACCCCTAGAACTCGAACTAAGCAGCCATAGCTTAGGGCCTCCAACCTTGTATACGACCTGTCGATCTCTGTGTTCTCGATTAGGAACAATCTCTGCATTAAAGCATTCACAACTATCACCACGTTTTCTGGCCAAAGAAATTTCCTGATCACAACGAGCTATATTTTAGGAGTTTCACGCCACTGATATTTTCCAATTCTCGTGCCCATTTGCTGTCTTCATCATCCACCTTCTTTTGTCTCGCGCTCATCGCATCGCATCTCATCTCAATCCCACCATGGCATCTGTTCCTGTCCAAAATCTCGTCTTGGATGCGACGCCGCTAATAACACAGTCGGCAACCGTGATCCAGCAGCTAGCTACTACGTTTTACACCACTCCCGGAGTTCGCGCCGAACTTAAGGATGAACATTCTCGAAATCAACTTCTATTGTGGGGTGAACGGCTCCAAGTTCGTCAACCTAAGGCAGAATCCATCGACAAGGTAAGCCATTTTGCGCGCCAGACAGGTGACTATACGGTGATGTCTATGAATGATGTCCACGTTATTGCTTTAGCTTACGAAATCGAGGTGGAATCGAATGGTGCCAGTCACTTGCGGAAACATCCGGGCGAAGTTCTCCCTGGGCAAGAGGAGGAAGAGAAACAAAGAGCTTCCTGGAAATCCAAATACTTCAAGCCACGCGAATATGAAGAAGCTGAAAACTTGGGGCCTGACGAAGATGGGTTCGAGGTTGTGGGCCGCAAGACGAAGCGCAAAAACCACCGCTTCGTCAATCACTCGCAGAAAATCGATATCCCAGCAGAGCAAGTAAGAGAAGAAGAAAGCGACAATGCCATATCGGGACACGATGCGCTGAATGAAGACTTGCCCGATGTAGAGGAGAAAAACGCCGAGCAACCCTCAAACGAGGACAATACGGAGGGAGATGCTGAATCCGAAGTTTACGACGAGGAAGACGATGACGGCGATTGGATCACCCCGGAAAATCTCCAGCAGGAACTTCTCAAAGACAGCCACGAGACAGTGCAAGATCAGACCGAGGATCAGACAATTGCCGTAGCTTTCGCCACAGGTGACTTTGCCTGTCAAAACACAGCAATGCAGATTGGTCTTAAACTTATGAACTACGTCACAGGCAAGCAAATCCAGAAAGTCAGGAACTACATGTACCGGTGCCACGCCTGTTTCGCGATGCTTCCCATGCCAAAAGACGGTCGGGCTAGACATTTCTGCCCCAAATGTGGAGGAAACACTCTTTTAAGATGCGCAGTATCTGTCGACAAGGTTACAGGTAAAGTCACTCCACACCTCAAGAAAAACTTCCAGTGGATTACCCGTGGCCATGTTTATTCTGTGGCGTCACCTCTCAGTAAGAACTCGAAAAAGGCCGCAGGTAACCGTGGCCACCAACACGCAAAGGAAAGCACCGAGCCCATTCTCCGTGCTGACCAGAAAGAATACTACAAAGCGGTGAAGGATAACGAGTGGCAGAGAAAGAAGAGCGAGAAGATGATGCGCGAGTGGGTCAGCGGAGGAAGCGCAGACAACCTCATCTCGCCCTTTGGCACAACCTACAAAGCAGGTGGTGTGAAAGTCGGCCGGGGCCGCAACGCCAATGCTCTGAAAAAGAAGAAATAGCCGTGGCCGGAAGCTGGAGTTTTACAGCGACCCATGATGTGTAGCATTACATTGCAAATAGACAAGCGGAGACTGAGTTGAGTGCCTTTTCAAGCGGGCGATTTGTAGTAATTGCGTGAAGACTACAAGCATGCACTAATCGTGTATTATTATGTCTTATCCAAGGCTGACCACAACCATAACAAGCAAAGCCACGGTGATTTCCCATAAGTGAGTTCCGAATTTGGTTGTTCAGGTTGTTCTGCACAACTCTGCTTTCCACGAAGAGGTAGCAATTCTACCACAAACAATGGCGGCTCGAAATGCCGACGTAATTTCTGAGCACTTAATCTCCGGAGTTGCGCTCAGGGTCCAGGCCAACACCAACCGAATTGTACTGCCTGCACACCGGTTCCACTGCGAACTACCAACTTCCCAAGTGCAAAAACCACTGCACCAGTTGCGGACGTTGATTCAGAATTTCAAAATTACCTTCCTCAAATATAAAACCGGTCTCCACGTATGAGCGCACAGGCCGCTGCGCTGGCGGCATTCAAAGCCCAAGCACAAGCGACATCTAGTCCCCAACGACCGCCATCTCGAACTCCACCCCAAGTGCTGCCTACCAAGGAGAAGAAAAATGGAAATTACAAGACAGAGGTTCGAAGTGTTCGTCCTGCTATGCCCGATTTTAGCAATTCCTACTACTTGAGCGATTATAGCGACAGAGCCTCGATGCTGAGACTGCGACTAAACATCAATACAAATCCGCTGGATATGATTGAACTGGTGCGCAATCTGATTCACCTGAAGCTGAAAACAGGCACAGCGAAGGAGTCGCAAGCACGCTCGCAAATTGCCATCAACAATGTTCGCCAAAGTGTAGACCAGAGAAGGCAGATGGGGTTGGCGTCAGCGTCGGCGTCGGCCTCTGCGTCGGCTTCAGGGTCCTCTTCAAGAGTCAATCTCGGCACTCCGATGATCAATTTCTCAGATGCGCTGTTGTCCAGCACGGAAAGCTTTGACCTTCACTTTCACTCCAACTCACTGGCAGGTTCGGTGAGTCAAGACGAAAGCAGTGAATCGAAAAGAGATGCTGAACGTGCTTCTACCCCTCGTTTGCCAGCTGTGGTGTTGTCCCGTGTTCTGACCCGTCTGAGTGCAGGCTTCCCATTACCCAAATCGCCAGAGGCATCTCCGATAGAACTGCCGTCCCCTATTGCGATTCCCCTATCGCAGAATGCTATAGATAGAGGCATGAATGTTTCTAACCCAGATTTCAGGCTTTCGTCGTCGTTCCCCGCATTACTGGTGTCGGAGCTGGCTCTAGACATCGAAAGTAGAGGGCCAGTGCGTCGAAAGCCGCCTCCAGATGAGCCTTTCGAAAGCATGTCATCATCTATTGGGTCACCTTTATCCAGGAGCGAGGAGCCGGAGTTTCCTCAGTTCCCTCGCTTTGAATTTAACCACAAGAAGCATAGACTTTTCCTTGGTTCCAGAGGAAAAAGGGAGGAATTGGCGAGCCCCAGCGAGGAGATTGATTTCGAGCTACCCTGTGACTACGTTGAACAAGAACGGCCGTCAACGCCATCTCAAGCGGCTCCTGTGAAGCAGGTGGTGAAGCTCAAAACCACGATGCGGAAGCCCAAGAACAAGAAAGAGTTCAATCAAGACAAACCATGGAAGAATCACCGTGAACTTGAAACAATTACTGAGCAACAACGACGATGGTACGAGTCGCTTTGGGTATCCAATAGGGGCCTCTTTATGGACCGAGTTGTGACCCGCTTGGTAGGTGTAGACTACGGAAAGAAAGAAAGGAACGTAAAGGCGCAGACGAATCCAATGAGCATACCTGAGCAGGCTGCTCTCCAGTCTTCCAAAGCTGGTTCCCTCGGTATCGAGGACGAGTATCGTCGCCTTCATGCGCTAGAAGATGCACATCCTCAGGATCTTATGCACGGGATCGTAGTGCAAAAGATTTGGGAAAGGTCGAAACTACCACAGGAAACTCTAGAAACGGTGTGGAACCTTGTGGATTTTCGTCAAGATGGAACCTTGTCAAAAGCCGAGTTTGTTGTTGGCTTGTGGTTGATTGACCAGTGCCTATATGGGCGCAAGATTCCAAAGCAAGTTCCCGAATCCGTTTGGGCTTCCCTCATGCTGGTTGGCGTGAACGTATCAATCAAGAAGAAAAGGCGGTGAGCGACGCTGCATCCAGGCTGATCGCAGGTCACCACAAACGGAGTATTATAAATTTTGGTGAGGTTTAACGACGGTAGAGAACCTGTTTATTTTGTAGTGTTATTCAATGCCTGTGTGATGAAGAAACAAACCACTGACGTAGAACCATCACCGCCGCAGCCCGTGGCCTACAAGTCGTCAGACAGCCTGCTATAAAGATGTTCCTTCAGAATGTAACGCAGAAGACGCAACATTTCTTTTCGTCCATTCCTTGGCCGATTTACAGAGCCCAAAATTTTATTCTCTCATCAAACGGTTCCTTTCCTGTCGACCTGCACGGAGATACCAGCGCGCATATTCGGTTATACGCAAGTTACAATCGACTACACTCGCAACCCGAAGATAATGAACTTAATGAATATGCTCAGTGAGGACCGGCAGGACACGGGTCCTCCAGAAATATTATTCTACGACGAAATATCCGATCGTCGGCCCACGACATCCCAAGACAACCACGTCTATTACCTTCCCACAGTGTTCAGCGCCGTCCAGCGTGATATCTCGGAAGCTATTATTCATACTCTTCGAAATTCAATAGAGAAGGAAATCATAAACCGCCGCCAGCGCGGCTCCATAAATAGCATTCTTCAAAGTTCAGAGTCTTCCAGTGAGCACACCCAAAAACTAGAAAGAGCTCGCCTAGTGGACCTACTAGATGACCAATTGCGTGCTGTGTGTAAACACCCGCTGCTTCTTGTGGACCACATCGTCCCTAAGAGGCTCCTACTTTCGGAGCTCCCGTATCGGCTTCTGCATCTTTCTGGAAAGATTGAGCTTTTCAGCCGCTTAGTAGACCTGATTTCCGAAGCCTACGAAGAAGACACTCGGATTTGTGCTGACTTTAACTTGCTAGTAGTTGCAGAATCTGTTCGAGAAGTCGAATGGATCGAGGGCACCGTCATCAACAAGAAGGTTTGCTACAAGAATTTGAGCTCGCGAAAGCTTCATGACGACGGAGAAACTTCACCAAAACAGAGTGCTGCCACCCAGCCAGCTGACGATATTGCGCTAGAATTAGGCGATCGGCGACTGCGATCAAGGGTGAAACCCACCATTGCAAAACCAAAATTTGTTGTACATCTCGTTTCGCTGCGCCAACTATACCTGAACTTTGCCTTCAGCTCGACTTTCAATGCGATTTTCTCCTTTGATCCGTCTTTGGATCTCTCGAGTAGCAGCATTGAGATCGTTCGCTCCAGTTTTGGCCCAGTAACTCGGTTTGGCAGTGCTAGTTTGGCGCCTGTGATTTTTCCCACCCCGCTCTTTTCCTTGGAACATTTGACTATCAAACATGTCGAGGATTCTGGCTCGCCTTCTTCCGACTCCGCCTCTTCGAAGGCATCGTTGATCGACGCCTATCTCTTGAACAGACACAAGATGCTCTCTAGCGAGTTTCAAAACTACCCCCTTGGTGAAGATTTGCATCTTCTCCGTCAGTGGTTGTTCAGTTGGGACAACCTGCCTTTCCCCGATAAAATAACGCAGCTCGCGGAGTTTTCTGAGCAGATTACTATGAAGTCATCCGATGAGGCACTCCTCGACTCACTTCACACTGAGCACTTTGCGCAATTAGGCAAGATATTTAAGCAAAGCACGAACGGCTGGGACAACGGCAGCCAACTTCACATTCCCTCCACTGAAAGCGTTGACTACAATACAGTGAAAAGGCTAGTTGCCGAGTTCTTGCATTCAAGAGTCGAACAAATTGAGACCATTGTGCATGAAGGCAGAACCTCGGTCCTCCCGCTCTTACGAGAGAAAGAGTCCAGGCGTCAACTCGACCTCGACGAGCATGAGAACCAGATAGGAGAGAATTACCGCAAGTTGCGCAAACTTAATGATGTGGCGGCAAGCTCAGAGCGGAAGTTGGCTCGATATGAGAACGACTCCTCGGTGGAGTTTCAGGCCGAACACGAATTAGAGGAGGTTATTTCCCATATCCGCGACATGGCAAACACCAAGTCTGACGACGAACTAGCTGATTTGACAGCAGAACAGGAGAAAGTCATTGCTGCCTTGAGCGAAGAGGAGACAAAGCTCCAGAGTGACCTTGAGACAGCAATCACGGAAAGCGAATCCCTTCGAAACCAGTACCAGAACATGTCTGGAGAAGCTTTGAACTCTACAGCCAAAGCAACCGACAAGCAGGCCCAGGCGGCTGAGCTCGAGAAAAGGATCAAAAAACCAGGCATGCATCTCCTTCCGTCCTTGTCTCGTAAAGATGAGTTGGCCATGTACGAAAACAAGCTTGCCCATAAGATTAAAGAGTCACAATTTGTGGAGATCTTCATGGACAGAGAACTCGAGAAATTGGTAAAGGAACGGCGCCAAGCACTTGAGCACAATACATCGGGTTCAAGCTCTCGCCCTGGAACCCGGATTAGTCGGGATTCCACGCCATTTGTATAGAAAAAATAGAGATCACAATCCTTTTCAAGTGGGACGTACCAGAAGTAAACAAATTAATCAGAGAAAGATGCTGTCAGCAAAGCACTTCAGACATAGCTGAGTGTTGGGAATTGCCAGGACTAAGCTGAGAAGGTCAAAATCAAGCCCCAAAACCAAAAACCAGCACAACGACTGTCACTCTGACGAAAGAAAGTGGTGAGGTTTTCAAATTGACCGATTTTCTCCTGTTTGCGTGATTATATTGCCCACATATATGCTCGTTCCGCAGGTTCCTGCGCGCTGCACTACACCATGCCTACTTACCACGAACAATTTCTTCGGGCCAAATGGTTCGGTCAGCCATATATGCCTACAGATTTCACCCAGTTAGTTTACGTCATCGATCTACAAACTAGACGTGCTTACGGAGAATTCCTAGCCTGGGCTAAGCAGACCTACCTCCATAGTGGCTCGTCCGGATATGCGGTTGCCTTGCGAGATCTCATTGTTACTTATGTTGTAATTCGGGTAATTGCACAAGCGATAAAGTTTATCTGGACGTTCAGCATCACCAGGACTGCAAAGTGCCTCTATTCTACAGTCGTTGGTGGCGCCCTGGCTGTGTTCATGAGGTTGCCGCCTGTAAAGGCCAAGGTGAATCGGGAGATTGAAAAGGCTGTTGAGTTTATTGAAAGCAGCGTGATTAAAAATGACGATTCTCTTGGCCAGTACCCCAAATTACCTCCCCAAGGAATTGATCTGACGGCTGTGATCGAGGAACTTCACAAGCTGAACGATGTTTTAAAACACGCCGACTGGAAATCTGGTCGCGTCAGTGGGGCGGTATATCATGGAGGCGATGATTTGCTCCAACTTCAGCTGGAGGCATATCGTGAATATAGCATTGCCAACCAGTTGCACCCTGATGTATTTCCGGGAATTCGCAAAATGGAGTCCGAGGTCGTCTCGATGGTGCTTGGGCTCTTCAATCTGCCTGAGTCTGCAGTGGGATGCACAACGTCTGGAGGCACAGAGTCTCTTCTCTTAACAGGATTGGCTGCCAGGGAGTATGGGCGAAAGAAAAAGGGAATCTCCAGACCAGAGGTAATTGCACCTCGCACTATTCACGCCGGCATTGAAAAGGCATGCTATTATTTCAATATGAAGCTCCACAAGGTGGACTTAGATCCTGTCACCTACCAAGTTGACACGAAGAAGGTGAAGAAACTCATCAACAGAAACACGGTGTTGATATGTGGCTCGGCGCCAAATTACCCGCACGGCATCATTGACAATATCCAAGAGCTCTCGGATTTGGCTGTTAAGTACAACATACCACTTCATGTCGATGCTTGCTTGGGTTCGTTCATTGTGACCTTCTTGGAAAAGTCTGGAGTCCACGGCGACAAGCCGCTTCCTCTCTTTGACTTCCGACTTCCCGGTGTCACCTCGATCTCGTGTGACACCCACAAATACGGATTTGCGCCCAAGGGTTCGTCTATCATTATGTACAGATCCGCTGAACTCAGAAAGTACCAGTATTATGTACTGGTTGATTGGGATGGTGGCCTCTATGGCTCTCCAACACTTGCAGGCTCGCGCCCAGGTGCTCTTATGGCAGGTTGCTGGGCAACTTTGCTAAATGTGGGCGAAAGTGGATACCGCGATTTATGTTTCGAGATAGTTAGCGCTGCTATTAAAGCCAGGAAGGGTATCGAAAGCGACGAGCTACTCTCCAAGCACTTGGAAATTTTGGGTGATCCTGTGGCGTCGGTTATTGCATTCAAAGTACGTTCTGGCTCCAAGATGAGCATCTATCTGATCAGTGATGCTTTGGCAAAGAAAGGCTGGCACTGGGCGACCTTGCAGAACCCGCCGGCTCTCCATTTCGCCTTCACAAAGCTTACTGTATCTGCTGTTGATGATTTACTTGCGGATTTGTCGGATGCAGTGTCGCACTTACAGACATTGGACGTTACTCCCACTAGCGAAACTGGAGCTTTGTATGGAGTCGCTGGAAGCGTGCACACGGCAGGACTTGCTGAGCTTTGTATTGAAGCATTCCTTGACGCTCTTTACAAGCTTTAAGTGTGCGTTTGCCACGTTTTCCGAAACTGTGTTCGGCCAATTATGAACGATATGCTATGAAAGGGCAATAAAAAATAACATGCACTCACATGGGCGAGTCAGCCGCAATGACATCTACCTCGACGTGACCCATTCCATAACCTCGTCGAGACCTTCTCCAGTATAGCCCAGAGCGAATTTCACGACATATCTTCCCTCGTCCATTTCAGGCAAGTTCAAGTCTCGCACAATGGTATTTCTGACATGGCTCTTCTGTTCATCCAGTAGCAAATCCATTTTATTCGCAACTACCGCTAAAGACGTTCCCACCAACTGGTCTTGAAATATCACTTTCTCGCGTAATTCCTTGTACAGCTCGGGTAGACGATCTAGCGAGGCGCCGTCGATGACCCAGATTACAACATTCAGTCTTTCAAAGTAGTTGCTCCAGAATGCCCGTAGAGTAGTTTGACCCCCGATATCCCACGCATTGATCATCCTGTCGCCATACGTGAAGGTGTGGATCTGAAATCCCATTGTTGGGGCGACCATATCTGACGGCCGGCCCATGAGATGCGTCAATATAGTAGTTTTCCCCGCATTATCTAGCCCAAGCACCAAAACACGGATCTCATGGTCCTTCTGTTTTTGCTTGCGTATGATAGATAAAAGTCCCATATCTAGGCGCGCACGTGACTGTCAAGACAAACCCAAACCTCACAATGCCATGAGTAAGCGCCAGCGCAGTATTTTTGAATATTCACCGAAGAAGGTTAAAAAGGAGAGAAGTGATGACACTGCAAGTGAGCTAGTCGTATTATGCCCGGTCTGCCTGGTGCCTATGGTTTCATTGTCATTGGACGATAGAATCAGACATGTGGAAGACTGTCTTTCCGTTACGGCCATCTCTGCGGGCGAATTCTATCACCACGAGACTGTGACAGAAGTCTCGAGAGCAGATTTGAAAAGGAGGCCGCAACATTTGCAGTCGAAATCGGTAGAGGGGTCCCACCTCGAAGGCAACCTTCACGAGAGCAAGACAAGCGCGGGATTTCCCCTCAGAAACATCTGTAAGACAGAATTTCTGGAGGAAGCCAAACGCGAGGTATTCTCAGAAGTTGTGCTTGCATCGCGACAAGATTTCAAATCGTCAGCCCCAGCACCACAGACGGAACAACGAAAGAAAGAATCCAAGACGATTTTTGGGGCCCAGAAAGACCGTCAGAAATACGTGAATGTTCCACCCAAGCCTCAAAAGCAGCGGAAACTCAAAGATGAAGAGGTACTTACCGAGTTGCTACCGTGCAGTAGGAAGACCCCGATTCCAGAGCTCAAGATTCTTACTTTCGAGAAAACCGCCAGCTCAACATATAAGGTATCAGTGGATGCTTTCTCATTCATGCCTCACGCGGAGATTTCTCAGTACTTTCTTTCGCATTTCCACTCTGACCATTATGGTGGAATAAGCAAGAGGTGGTGCAGCGAGAGAACCGTCGACTCCAAAATAATTTATTGTTCACCGATTACTGCCCGTCTTCTATCGATTCGCTTCAAAGTTGATTTTCGCTTCATCGTTCAGCTTGAATTATATACCAGGTACAGGGTCCATGATTACCAAGAATCTGAGTTAGAGTGCCAGGAATCTAATGAGACAACTCCGGGACTTTATGTGACATTACTTGATGCCAACCATTGTCCTGGTGCGGTAATCTTCCTCTTTGAATCGGTCAATATGGCTGGCCATAAGACGTACGTCCTTCATTGTGGGGATTTCCGGATCAGTAGGACCATGATTGAGCAATTGCACCACTTCCAATTGGGCAGTGATTTGCAACTTGACAAAGTGTATTTGGATACTACCTACATGTCTCCGAAGTACAATTTCCCGAAGCAAGAATTGGTATGCGAGACAGTAGCAGACATGTTCTGTCAATTGATTTCTGAAGAGAGTCTTTTCAACACTTGGTTTGGATCCCTCCAGTCCCGCATAACTGATTATTTTGTTTTCGGAAAGAGATCGAAGAAGAAGAAATTTCTAATTCTTGTGGGACTGTATCTCATAGGCAAAGAGAAGTTGGCAATTAAGATCCTGAAACTGCTTGGAAACTGTCCCATTTTTGTTTCTAATATCAATAGCCGTGGCGATAAGAGTGAGATATTGCTGGCTTACCACGATGCTTATCTCGATCAGGTAATCACAGAAGACGAAATAGGACCTGACAATGTTCAGGCTATGGTGCATTTGGTACCCATGAAGATCGTTGGCTCTGCACCAGAGCTAACCAACTACTTCAACCACAATCAATACTTCCAGCATTTTGAGCGATGCGTCGGACTTCGACCCACTGGCTGGGCTTTTGAGTTCGAACAGAATGCTGCTGCAACTCCAATTATTGAGCCCGAGGACGAATTCCCTGCTATAGAGACCCAAGATATTTCCATGGCTGCAACCTTAAATTTATTCCGCATGAAACCATCATATTCAATCATGGATATTCTTAAACAGAACCCAAAGAGCGACAAGAAGCTCGACAAACTGGTGTTCAAGATCTATTCTGTTCCCTACAGCGAGCATTCATCGTATCGAGAGCTTTCCTTCTTTGCAGTGCTATTGAATATCAAGGAAATCATTCCCACCGTTAATACCAGGGATGAATGGTGCAAGCACCGTATGGATACGATCATAACGAAGTGGGAGAAATTGAGAAACATCAAGAAAACACAACAGTCTTCCTTCCCGAGCGAGTCTATCAAAAGCATAATCGAGCTCAGCCTAGAGGATTTTTAGGCGGCCTCCTCGAAAAGGCAAGACTGAGTGACTTTCGCTCTCTACAAGACCAGGATTTTCTCATTCGTAGTCGCTTCACACGTCCGAAGTTCAGTGTACATTGCAACGCTACAGTTTCAACAATGTTGTGAGTAAATATCATAATGGCCATGCTAACAATAGGAATCTCTGCACCTAGATCTCGCGTGCTCCAACTATTGCAACATTCGGCATCTTGAATCGGTGTGACATGGTTCACAATAATACTTGACGTTTAAATCTCGCATCTTCTAAAGTCCATGACTTTCTGCGTTTCCATTCTACTAATTTCGGATACCACGCATTCGCAGTAAGGTTCGCGCCTGCACAGCAGACCAACACACAACCGGCATACGTCTCACAAGTAACAGAACACGTCAGTTTCACTAGCTATGGCGGCCTTATCATGGAGATCGAGTCCCCGCTCAGCCAAAGCGGCTGTATTGACTGTAAGCGGAGTGTCGCTCACCCTCTTGATAACCAAGATGTATATCAGGTCCCTAAATCCTGAGCTACTGCTACTGGATATTCTTGTGCCCTACCTCCAACTCGTTCCCAGCTATGCTATATTTTATCCCTGGGTATTTGTGACCGCCATATTTGCAGAGACCACCCCAATTGGTTTCCTTTTCTCGTTGCTGATGCTAAGTTTATCTTCTGGCTACGTGGAGAAATTCTGGGGGTATAAAGAGGTGATGAAGTTTGTTTTGGTGATTGGAACAATTACAAACTTTTCGACTGTGATAATTGTCATAATTAGCAACATATTCCGTGGAGATATCGAAAGTATGAACCACCCACTAGGTGGAGGTATTTCGTACTACTTTCTGTTCTTGATTGTGATTAAGCAGCTCATTCCAGAGCACAACGTGGCGTTGTTCCGTGGAGCATTGAACGTCAGGGTTAAACACCTTCCCTTTGCAATGCTTGTTTTCGTGACGCTTTTGTCGATGTTCATGAGAACGTTGTATCCTGCGGTGCCTTCCTTGATTTCATTTCTTGTATCATACAACTACTTACGGTTTTTCCAGTCGTACGCGTCGGACCCTGCCTTGCCAACAACTGCAAACGATCCATCGCCTGTTAATTTCAAAGGTGACGCGTCCGATGCGTTTCAGCTAGTGGAGTTTTTCCCTGCGGCTCTTAAACCTTTCTTAGGGCCCGTAATTGACTCCATATACGATGTGTCTGTTTTGCTCGCTCTTGTTACGCCTTTTAACGACGAGACAATCGAGCAAAGTAATATCCGTGCCCTGAAATTAACCGAGCAGGCGCTGAAAGCTAACAAACAAATGGCGAATTCTGTGGCGGAAAGAAGGAGACAAGTGGCGTTGCAGGCCATCGAGGACCGTATTAACCAAGGCAACCACGATTAGCTGGAAAATGCCCGAAACGGTCTCTGCAGTTTCAACAGTTGCATAAAGCACGGAGTCTGCTATCCAGAAGACTATGGCTACATTCTAAAACTTGATATGTGTCAGTCTGATTCTTGTCCGCAATTGGACGAGACGCCATCTTTCGAGGAAGAAATGCCACTCCTTGAGGGAAGAACACTCCAATACCACACACAGTCATAGAATTCAAGCGGCGTAGATGTGTGCAGAATTTCAACCGAATGTCAGAATTGACGATTCTATTCATTTCTAGCTTTCAACGCGCCGTCCCTGATCACCATATCAAGGTGTCCCCAATTATCATATTCATGAAGATACAGATCTATACAGCGACGATTATTTGCTCTTCTTAGCTTGCAGACTTCTCTTTTGTTCTAATTTATTCTGGTAGTTTTTGACACTCTGCTCACCTCCGAGTTGGTTTCATTGGAATATTATGGCAAGCGCACAGTCGGAATGCCTGCACCTAATATCTTGTTGACGTCTCGACGAGAAAATTATCCGGAGCTCAGAGCTCTTTTTACCTCCAGACACTCAAGATAGCGAAGAAAAGTCGCCGAAGCTGTTGCAATGTTCAGTGCTGTGAGGTTAAGGCCTCGTTCGAATCGAAATTCACGCTCAGACAACCCTGGATTCTTACCGTTGCCAGCCACATTTAAGTCCATGCATTCAACAAAAAGAAAAAGAGCGAGCCTACTATTGCTAGCACTTTTTGTATTGTGGCTCATTAACCCCTTGCATTTCTGGAAACATCATTCAGCCGGCAATAAGTACCCCCCTCCTCGGCCCTTCACATCTCCCAGAACAATCTCCCTGCTGTCAAAGTATATTTACCCACCCATTGAAGATGCACCAGTGTTACGAAATTTGGGTATTGCGCAGTTGGTGACAGAGTCGCGTGTCAGAGATTCTCGAGTGCCAGAAATCGAAGTGGCTCTTTTCGAATCCCTTAACACTCATGATGATCCCAACCCTGCCAAGCAGAAGGAAAAGGAGGAAATTGAAAATCAGGTATCGCAAGAGAAAAGAGCCATCAATAACTTTAAGAATCAGGACAAGGTGGTGTACTCACCCAAGGCGTCGGAATCGTATCCCAAGGTTATTATCGTGACCGCTATCGACTTCGACAAGTACGAGGTATCCCCTCTTGCCAATATTGTGCAGAATAGAGTGAACTACGCTCACGCCCATGATTACGGAATTTACGTCCGTTGGCATCAGGAATTTGCTCCTTTCATGAATTCGATCCAATTCGTCACTGCAAAAGAAAGAGCGAAGTGGGCACGTTTGTATTGCTTGAGGGCAGCGATGTTTGCATTCCCCAAGGCCGAGTGGTTCTGGTACTTGGACCAAGATGGGCTTATCATGAACCTGAAAGTGAATCTTTATGACTACCTTTTAAGTGACGAAGCCCTCGAGAGAGCCGCGTTGAGGGATCAGCCTGTTGTGCCTCCTAACGGGCTCATCAAAACTCATAAGAATTTGCACTCTGAGAATGTGAAATTGGTTGTGACTCAGTCAGAGTCTAAAATCGGTACCAATTCTTTCATCGTCCGTAATGACGAAATCGGAAGGGGCATGCTTGATTTGTGGGGAGACAAGCTTTTTGTGAACTACAACAACTTCCCCTACGGCCCTGATTCTGCAATCTCTCACATTTTGCAGTGGCACCCCTTCCTCTTGAGCAAAACCGCAATTGTACAAGCTCGTACTATCAACTCTGTCTTCACATCGGAAACGCTCGAAGAAGATGCTAAAAACGGCGATCACATTCACTACTTCAAAGGAGATTTGGTGGCAACCTGGTCTGGTTGCACAGATCCTACGCTGTGCACGAACATCTTGGGAAAATTGGTGACTCTCTCCCAGCAGTAGTGAGACTTTGGCAATCTCCTGCACCTCCTCCAATATTCAGAAGTTTCGGCCTTTGGCTTGAGCATCTATTTTGATGTACAATAGAGAATTGATTATTTGTATAGCTTTCATTTATAGAAACACCTTTCAGTATGGTAAACATATAATTTCAACGAGTGATTTAGAAGGCCTTGGTTGTCCAAGTCTTCGTCTTATCAGGAACATAACTCCAGAATGTGATGTGGACCGATCCACTGCTCCACCACGAGGAGACCTTGCCAGTGTCGTTGTTCAGCACTCCTCTAGGCTGGAAAATACCCTGGAACGTACCAGTCATGTTAGAACCAAGGGTCTTGGAAATCTTGCCGCCCGCCACAGCAGGACCAGCAATGAGCACAACAAAGATAACCAAGATGAGGAAGTACAAAGTGCAGTACTTTCTCACCATTCTCTTTCTCAATTTGGCCTGTTTCAAGGAGAAGATAGGAGGTCTGATGAGCTTAGAGGGCTTCAACCAGAACAACATGGTAGAGTGCCATCTGTCGATCAATGGAACGAACAAGAGTGGCGTCTGCACGAACAAGATGACATGAGCCAACACGAAGTCACCAGCGAACTCAGACATCTCAATGATCTTCGCACAGAATTCTCTAGCGGGTTGAGTGAAGGCCATGTAGCCCATACCAGAACCATACCACTTGCCGGTCCAGAATGCAGTGTTGGACTTGTCGTGCTTGAATTCTCTCGTCAAGAAAAGTAACGTCAAGAACTTGAAAAGAAGTCTCTGGATGTACAACATGGTAATGATACCCAACAACATTCTAGCGAAGTTGAAGCCTTGCAAGACCCACATGACAATGAAGAAAAGCAAGTGCACAATGACGGAAACACCATGTGCCACACCTGCGATGACAGCACCGGTCTTCTTGCAACACAAGCCCAACATTGGACCCGCGCAACAAGCCAAACCCAAACAGACACCCAAGCAGCCCATGTTGATAACAACAGGAGCCAAAGCACAAATCACAACTCTAGCAGTGGAGTTAACCTGAATTGGGTCAGTAGACGATCTGCCATCAACAACCCACCTGGTCACACCTGTCTGGGCATTGATGTAAGTGTAAGCAACGAACAAGAACGCCGTGTAGAACAAACAAGGAAGGAAGTCGGAGAAGAAGACGTTCGATCTGTGAGCTCTCGAAGAGTCACCCGACGCCTTCTCGGAAATGTCTCCAGTCAACTTCCTCTTGAAGCCTGTAATTCTTGATCTCGAAAGTTTGATGTATCCAATCCAGGAGTTTCTATGCCACTTGGTGTTACCACGAGACATCCATCTAATGAAGTCACGGTAGTCAATGAAGAAATCGTCCCACGCGAACTGGTGAGGGTTGAAAATGAAAGGCGAAAACATCAAAGCAGACAAGGACGCCCAGAACCACAACAAAGGAGCCTGCCAGTGAGCCACCGAGCCAAACAAAATGATCATCATAGATCTAGCTCCCAAGTAAATGGAAGAGTCAGCAAATCTCGAGAACAAGATTGAGAATGGAATACGCGATGTAGCGAAACCTCTGCCAGTCGAAATATATCTTGCACCACCAACAGTCAAGTCAGTGTACAACGACGTAGAGTAAATTTGGGCAAGGAACACCTCGAAGAAGGGAGACATCGAAGCAAAATGTCTGCAGAATCTTTGGGCAGCCTTCCACACACCTCTCTCAATCAATTCCTGAACAGTCAAGGGAATGAACGAAATGAAGAACACAATGAAAATCGACAAGGTGTACCGTCGGATCCAATCAATAGCGGGGTCCAAGTTGTAACATCCGAATGGGTGCAACTTGTCTGTCACAGGAACGTTCTTGTTGTAGTTACACAAGATAGACTCGTGAGCAAGGGCATTCAAGTTGGCCAAGACGAGCATAAAGATCTGCAAAGACAATTGAATGAACAAGTTGTTGATGTGGAAACCCGGATGACCATAGTAAAACGACAAGAATCTGTCCAATGGCAACTGCGTGGACAAATAGTAGTACTCTCTCGACAACATCTGCTCTCCCATACCAGCACCAATCTTGGTGGTAAAGTTACAAATAGAGCCGAAACCCATATCTCTTCCCTTACCACACTGGTAGTATTCACAGTGTTTAATTCTTCCACCTCTCAACATAGCGTTCATACCAGCATAGATATCTTCGTTCAAGTGCAAACCTTTTTGAGCTTTAGAAACACCACCTCTGGTCAACATGAACGTAGCGTTCAAGAAATCTGGGTGACCATAGTGCAATTTTCCACCAATTTGAGCCAACGTTCTGGCAAACAAGGTACCAAAGGTCTGCTCCTTACCTGCAGCAACGTCACCCAAAACACCAGAGTTCTCTGAGAAAATGTACTCACGAGCACCCAAAATGGCGACAGGGGCTCTCGACTCCTCAGCGTTTTGCTTCAAGTCGGGGGCGTAAGGGTTAATGTGCTCGACGTTCAACTCTTCAAACTCTGCCAAAACGGATCTAATCTTCAAACATTCTTCGAGGTAGTTGTCCTGATTGGCATCAATCAACTGAATGTACTCACCTCTGTGGAAAATGATGGCATGGTTCTGGTTATCGGACTTACCGTCACCCAAGATTGGGTTACCGGACAATTGGACTCTAAACTTAGGGCGACGTCTGCCATTCTCGAGCAACTCACAATGACCATCAATCAATACGGAGTATACACGGGGCTCTTCGGTCTCGTTAAGTGGGGGCTCTTCGTCCAAGAACGCAATCTGCATGTCGGGGTAAGCTCTCAACAAAAATTCAGCGTTTTCCATTTCATCCTCTTTGAATTTAGCCAATCTCTGCATGGAAACGACGAATCTGAACTTTCTTCTCGCCATCTTCTCAAGAGCCATTTCCAAACCTTCTGGGTCGCCACCGAAATATTGAACCAACTCAGGGTTCTCCACACGGTACAACAATTTGATGGCTCTTGCGTAGTTCATGAAACCAGAAACGGTACGGTACAAGGTCTGAGATCTCAAAGATGCCCAGATTCTTGTTCTCAAGGTGTACTCTGGAGCAGCCGACTTGAAACCAATGCAGTAGAATGGCAAGTCGTCAATCTTGGACTTCAAGCCATCCTCCTCGGATCTTTCATCTTCTTCACCGTTTTCAAAGGCAGCAGTCTCCTCGGCCAAAATCTTAGTGTCCTTCACAAAACAATCCCATTCAACGGGGTGCAATTGCTTCAAGTATTCCAACAAAGTGACTCTTGAGAACTGGTCGTCCTCTCTGATAATTTCTCTCAAAGACAACAAGATCTTTTCGGAGTAATGAGGGGTAAAGACAGTAAACGTGGGCATATTGTCAACAGGGAGAGGTTCCAAAATAGGAGTAGCCAAGGACTGAGCAAAGAAACTGATACGTCTCTCTGCCTCAGAGTCCTTGGGGAAGAACTCCGTCTCAAAGTTGTTGTCATCCTGAGACACGAAGAAAGTTGGTGCTCTCAAAGTTCTTTTACCTTCAACCTCAGAGGGCACCTGGTGGTACAATAACTTTTGAACGTGGTCAATGGCCAACAAGTGCTCTCTATACATGGAGATGACAATTGCATTCCAAACCTGGGAGATCAACACCTTTGGCTTGTACTTGATTTCCATTTCAGTGGTAGCAAGAATCTTAGAATAGATTCTCTTGGGCAATCTGGTGAAGATGTTTCTCCAAGGGGTCAAGATGGAGATACCCAAGTAGAATGAGCGACCAATGGAAAACACACAGTTGCACACAATGTACCACATGTATGTATCCAAGAAAAACAATACCATGTCCACGAGAATCATCAATCCTAAAACAATACGTGCCTGGTGCTTACACAAGTTGTTACCGAACCAGTAATCACCGTTACATCTCATCTCCATCTCAGACAAGTTTCTGATGGGGTCTCTCAAAGACAATGTCAAGAAAAAGTAAGATTCGGCAAACTTAGCAGTGAAAATAACGACCCAAAGAAGGTAAGACATCCACATGTCCAATCCTTTCAAGGAGTAAAAGTTAGCGGTGAACAGTTGCTGAGCCAAATAGCGTCTGGACTTCTTGTTCAAGTAAGGTGTGAACAAACCACCCAAGGGCATAATGGCGAAGAAAACGACGGTGGCAACAGCAACGAAAAAGACAACAATGGAAAGCACTTCAGCAGATTTCGAGACAGCCTGCAAACCAGCCCAGTAGAACGTGTAGACAACAGGCGCAAGGTTGATCAAGAAGATCAAGATCAAGAAGAGCAAACGACGAGTCAAGTGCTGAGCACCGGCCCACTCTCTGGGGACAAACATCCACTCAAAGAGTGTGGCGAGGACTTGAATAAGACATGCAATACTACCTCCGATGGCTGGAGCAGCCCATTTGGAAGAAGTCGTTGGTGAGTTGTTGATAGTCTGCACATAGTGCTTTGTGTACAATGTAGGGGCATTGTAGGATGTGTACATCCAGTAAACACTGATGTGAATGACCCAGATACGGTTGAAATTGGTAAGGAAATGGAGCCACGTTCTGGTCTCCTTGTAGGTCTTAAAGAACACGTTGGGCCACTCAACTTCTCCCAACTTCAAATACCTCTCCTCCTGAGGAATGTCCACCAATCTGGAACCATCGTTAAGAATGATTCTGGAGATACCCTCTGCGTACCAGAAGAGCTGGTTGACGTCATCGTAACCGATAACCTTATTGTGGTCTTTCTCTCTCTTGACGAATCTGCCATCGTAGATTTCATAAACCTGAGATCTCAAGAATCTGTAGATAGGGGTAACAACTCTGTTCAAGTAGTCACCTTCTGGAACAGGTTCTTGTCTTTGCTGACATTGAGGTGATTGCAAGTAATCCATAGCAGTTTTGTAAATGTAACAAAGGGTCTCTGGAGTGAAACGGACCTGGTTGGCCTCACCCCACAACAACAAGTAGAGAGCAATATCTCTCACTCTTTCTTCGGGAGTCAAGATGTTCATCTTGGCCTTCCACTTGATGGTGGCAGCGTCCAAAGAGTAGTCACCCTCCAACTCGGCGTTCAAGGCGTCCAAGTCTTGGCCAAACTCCTCAACCGCTTTTCTTGCCTTCTTGGACTTTCTGGAGGCTTTCTTGGCCTTTCTACCAATCTTACCCAAGCTCATGTTGGCATAGCCGATCGAGTTGTCCAAATCTTGCTGAGAAGCGAAAAACCACTTTCTGTAGTTGGCATTTTCTCCTCCAATGTAGTCGGCATGCAAGGACAACAAAGCCTGAGCCGGAGACATACGAGAAGATCTAGAGTCCAACAAAGTCATAAAGTAGTCGAACATGTTTCTCATGGAGTCTCTCTGGAAACCGAACTTGTTGGCCAAGTCAATAAAGATATCCTCAATGTGCTCGATTTTAATAGGAGCCTGAGGGTCAGCCGACCAGGCTGGGTATGGCAAGTTTGACGACAACTGAAATTGAGTGGGGTCGTAGTTGGGGTTTGCACCATAGAGGGGCGTCAGCGCACCTGAAGAGCGGCCGCCCCCGTAGCTCATCTGCGAGGGAGTGTACTGGGTTCCGTATTGATCGTATCCAGATCCTCCAGGGTTTTGACCACCGTAGCTGAAATCAGAGAACGCTTCTGGATCTCCGTTGTAGCCCTGCTGGTTGTAACCCTGGTAATCATCATACCTCTGGTACTGCTGGTTGGAATCGTAGTACTCACCACCCTGTGCGTACTGCTGATTACCCGACTCATCATACGGACCCTGCTCGTAGTAACCCTCACCCTCCACATGACCTTGCGGATGGCCTGGGTCCTGGTAGTTGTGCTGGTTATCGTAAGACATCTGAAAGTTAGTGGCTAATGCTTAATGGGGGAATTGGTTGTGGAAGGCAGGAATTGCTGGAAGCGTGGTTTGGATCAAAGGTTCTGGTGGATGAGACGAATTTTAATTCCTTTTTTTCTTCTCCTTTTTGCTGTTCTTTTCGTGATCTGGTTTGTATTAGTTTGAGTTTTCACGTCCACCCCTTCCTAAGCGAGCGATGGGAGGAAATTCGGGCGAGACCAAAATGAGCGAAAATTCACAACCTGAGACAAAATCAGATCAATAAGAGACACAGCGCGAGCAACCGATTTGGGGCGCCAAATTTCTGCAGTAGACCACGAGGAAAAAGCAATATGAAAACTTCCTGTTGGGTCCGGCGTGCGATATAATTAGCCTCGAGCAGAGCAACTGGATCAAAGAGGAAGGCTTCTGATCGAATCAGGAAGGCGAAGCACTTGGCTCTATGCAGGCCCGCAGATAAAAAAATCTCCGGCTGGCTCGGATGAGACATATATGCCAAGGGCCACGCGGCCAGTTGGTCTCAGTGCTTTCGGTGGCTTTTGGTCACTTTCTTTTGGCGAGATATACCACACCACCGTCGCTTTACACGAGCACCATCGCCGCAGAGACCTCGGGACTTGCTGCGGCAGGATCGCGTGCAGGAGCATTTCGAAGTCACGTGATAGTGGGCGCGGGAGCTCAGGGTGGACTAGCAGCGGAGTAGGAGGAAAATTCGTGAATTTTTGGAGACGAAGGAAGTGGATCGGGTGGGAACGCAGAGAGCGGTTTATGCAAGTAGCCGGGATCAAGAGCTGTTTGAACTCGGTCGTGTCGCAGAAACACATCCAGATCAGAAGGGCGGAAATCGCATCCTTCGAGGGACGTTTCCAGCAGGGAAACCCCGATGTTTTCTTTGATTCAGCCCAGTTTGGAACATGCTAATGTAACCGCCAGCTAATGCAATTTTAGCCTCGAGAAAATTCACGGTTTAGGGGTACCAGACGGAGCCTGATACAACACAGTAAATTCTGGGAATAGGGAACCGGAAAAGTTGGATCAAGATTCACATCACAGCAAACACGGCTTCGAGAAAAAGGGATTTTGATGCCTTCCACAGCATTTTGAAAACTTGGGGAAACATACCTTATGACAACTAGACAACGATGGGAAGAACAGTGAGAACAGTTTGAAAAGAGGAAGCAGGTGCGAATCTAGATGAAGGACACGGTAGGTGCACGACTCTGAGAACGCGCTCGCGACAGGAGTCTGCATGGGATCGCTGTGGAATGAAGGTATTGGTAGTGAGTGGCCGAGGGGGAAGGGTGCGGTAAAAATCGAGAAACATCATTCCAAAAATATTTGTTTATACGTTTTCGGGATTGTTCATTTTTCCACCGTCATTCTGGCGCTCATCATATTCCCGCCCTAATTGGCCCCTTTAGTTCTGCATACTCATGTTTGTATGCATCCGCGCAGAAAGGTTGATTGCGCATACAATGCTGGAAATGTTATCGAGAAATGTTATCGGGCGAAGAATCAACGACGTTTACGAGCGGGGTGAATTGCCACACAACGTGTTTCCTGTGTGGCGGGAAATGGAATAGCCATGCTGTGCTATAGATTGCCTTTATCTGAACTTCTTCTTATGCACGTTTAATTGAGTGCCTTCGCCGACACCCGTACCTCTTTCCTTCGAGGTCCAGTCAGAGGTGAAAATGTCGGATCTTGAAAAGATGGAGATCTCTGTTCACTCAAGGTTTTCATTTGGAGACCTTCGCTCACCTTTCGCTAGAAGTTGAAAAAGCTGGCCGGACTTGAACCGAGGCCGGCCGAGGCCGAGGCTAAGGTAACTTAGATGGAGCCGGGAATCACTTATCAACTCGAACAAACTTTGAAAGTAGAAAAAAGCACTTTATCATCTCTACACAATGGTCACCATTTTAATCACCTCATCATGTTGTCCTACATTTTTGACATTATGAGAGTCTCTGTTTGCTTCTCTAATAGAACTCAGGTGCTATCCTCTCTGACCTACTCAGACCAGCCCAAAGTCTCCAATTCGGTCCGGATTTCGTCTTCCTTGTTGATCTTGGACACCTGCGTGTCCTCCAACTGCGCACCCGATGCCTGCTTCATTTTGAGCGTTTCAATCGCACGAAGCTTCTTCAACAACGACCGGATTTTCTTCTCCTCCAACGAAACGATGCCTCCCACAACACTGCCACCTTGCTCTGGCTCCGGAGTCTCAGATGACACGGAAGGCTCGGGGGTTGGAGTTGTACCAGAAGCTGCTTTCTTAGCTTCTCTCTTCTTCCTGTTTTTGATAGCAGTCTTCGACTCCACGGGAGCAGCGGGAGCAGCTCCGGGAACCACACGTCTGACTCCGGGAACGTAAGTATTGCCAGTAACTGCTGAAAGCTTCTCCTTCTGCAGGAGTGTCGTCGACATCGTAGAACCGCCAGAGTTACGAGCGTGAGGGGGTCTATATGCTCCAAGTCTCTTGGGCTCGCCCGTTGACCCTTGAGGCGTCTTCTTGGCCAAGTAGTCCTTCGCCAGCTGGTGTGGCTCAGGACTGGGCTCCAAGTTTTTCAATGCTGGAAAGTCCTTAAGTGCCTGTGGTTTCCAAGCGATTGAAAGCAACTCCGGGTATTCTTTCACATAGATCAATTTTCCACTAGCATGCCAGATTTTCAAGCCATTATCGACGCGTAGACGGGGCGAAGTCGTGGCAGTCAAAATAAACCGACCACATGGAGACCACTCACATACGGAAGTGTTCGAAGCTTCAAATGAGCACAGTTTGGCAAATTTGTTTTGGCGATCGTAAACATCGACAGTGCCCTGCAAGTTTCCGAACCCCGCCACCAACACGTATCTACCGTGGGGCGAATACAAGATGGTGTTTCTAGGTGCAATGGGCAAGGAGTGAATGGAGTTTCCACGTGCATCGAAAAAGGTCGTTTCCGACGGCATGTAACCGTACGACACAGCAAACTCACGTGCACTGGGAGACCACGTGATGTCGTGAATGGGGCCTTCTCTCTTCAACTCGATACGCTCGTAGGAACCGGCGATCCCGAGAAGATACAAATTCGTCTCACCATAGTATGACTTGTTGCTCGTGTCGTGGTCTGTAGAGGCCAATGCTAACAATGCCGTGCCAAGAGCGTTCCATTGCAACTGGCACTTTTCTGCTTTGAAGAATGTTTTGGAGCACACAGGCTGAGCAAAGTTGGGGAGGTTGTAAATAAGCACCTGGGCTGGCTTGCCACCTTTTTCGGGCACAAACACAGCCACCGAGGGATTAAGCCCGGGACTTAACTCGAACGACCCAAATTGGCCGCCATCTGCCATCTTGAACTTGTATGCTGGGTTTTTGAGGTCCCACGTCTCTTTCTGGGTGTCAAAAAAGTGGATTTCTCTGCTGTTGAAGTTGCGTGCCATGGTTTTGCCATCCAACGTGAATTGTGGCTTCCAACCACCTTGCTGCTTGTTGGACCACTTCATCACTTGTAGCTGGTTGGCGATGTCGTAAACAATCACGTTTTCGGACCAGATGCCGCTCTCCTTATCGAGCAACACTGGACGACTCCAAAGTGCCAAAAAGCGCCCATTGAACGAGAAATGCAAGTCGTGTGTGTCTTTGATGTCGATCTGAGCTGCCACTTTGTCACTCGAGGTGCCATCTTCCGTGTGCACAACAGTCACTCCTGTTGGCTGCGTGTAGGCAAAATATTTACCATTGGGTGAATAGGTGGCAGTTCTGACTTCGAGGTTTGGTTTTGGGAATGTGGTTATCTCCTCATAGTCCTGAATCAAGTCGATCAGCCGTGGCTGGCGGCCTGGGGTTAGTTGCGAATTCGATTACATTTAAGAGATGTCTTAAAAATGTTTCCACATACAGAAAACCTGAGTGTTCCGGGACATGCTAGGTGGAAAAGAAGATTCTTCGAGGTAAAAAATTTGAGCGCGGTGTCGACGGCTGTGGAGAAAAGCAGTTGAGAAATCTGGGGGCTCGAGAGCCTAGGCATGGTGATCGTTGGACAAATCATTGAATAGCTGACATTTTAAAAATTTATACAAAGTATGGCGGCCTTATATTTTCCTGATGATGTGAAAAACGCCAAATGCAAGTCTGATCGCTAGATAGCGGAACGGGTCATTAACCCGTTTTCGGAGTAGATCGGTGATTCTGAATTCAAAAACAAAAGCAGATGTGAATCTCGTCTCACACACTTGGATTTCGAAGCGATTCTGTATTTCCAGGTATGTTAGTCCGTTTTGCAGTTACCATCGTGTTTGGCCAAAAGATGCCAAAATACGAGCGCGCACATGCTAGTTTAACTCAAATTCGGGGGAAGAAGTAAGTGTTTTCTGTTCCAGGGTAACGTTCTTAGTTTGGTGGATCAAAAATATACGAACTCTAAGAATCTGTACTGACTCCAGCATTAGGGCAACATCCTAGCATCCTTTTGAGGAATCGGGCTAGGACTGAACTGGGCACGATAAAGAAGGCACTAAAATAGTTTCCTTTAAACAAAAGTCTATATCACTAGCATTGAATTGGAATAACTTATATTTCCGGCCTATGTATTTAGCTTGGTAGGCATGCAGACAAACGTTCGACCTTTAGAATCTCACTTAATCTCTACTCTTTATGCACTTTCACACTAACGGCGTCTCAGCATGTTCCCAATTTGCCGCAGAATTTTCTATAGGCTCCGTAGCTGGCGGCTGGTATCCCAAGTTGCGGGCCTGAGCAAACCACTCTTCTGGGAAGCCTTGAGCAAGCCCATCTTGGGCCAAAATTCCCATAAAATGGAAAGCTTCAGGATATTGAAATTCTTTGCATGCTCTTTCGCACCAAATGAGGGCACTTTGTGGATCAGGAACTGGTATGTGCTTGCTGACACCGTCACTGCCCCTTAAATACCAGCGACACAAGCCGAGCATTGCTTCAGGGCTTCTCTTGAACTTCACGGGCGATGTTGATGCTTTGATAAACCACTGGATACTCTTGGAGACATTGAGCTCGCGGTTGAGTTCTCCACGTTCATACACTAGTCCGAGTTTAACCTGAGCATCGAGGCAGTGATGCTTGGCAGCACGATTGTAGCAGCCCAAACTGCGAGCGTACTTCACTGGAATTAGCTCAAGACACTGCTTGACGAATTCGTCATCGGCCAGTAAATCTCCAGGGTATATGCCTTCATGGAGTCGTCCAAGCTGAAAAGAAGCCAACCCCACCACTTCTTCAAGCTCGTCGCGGTCAACGCCTGAAAGCTGAATATCCTTGGACTGCATGTCAATTTCAGACAAACTGATCAAGTGGCGGATAAACTTGACCAGGCGTACCTTGGGGACTCGCAATAGGGCCAAAGCCACCTGGTAAATTGCTGGGTTGTAGCCCATTTGCGCAGATTCCTTGTACTGTTCAAGGGCTAGATCAAAGCCTTCCTCTGTCTGAGCCCTGTCGTGCAATTTGCCAAGCGCATAGCGTGCCTTAAAAATCCCGGGGTGAAGCTCGAGGCACTTTTCAAGATGGAAGCGGGCCTGGTCGAGGTCAAGAGGATACCCGAAATCCTGCTCATACTTGTCAACGAAGAAATGCATGAAAAGACAGCCCTGAATGTAATTTGACTCTGCAATAGTTTTCTGGTTACCCGCGTGTCCATGAAGATCCTTCAAGAGCTTTTGAGCATGCGAGCCAACTGACTTGACGAAAAAGTGCTTGTTTGCAGCAATGTTGTCTTTCGCAATTGCCTCACCCTTGATGTTGATGTACGTATAGAGGCGGTAGTTTACTGCGACAATGAGCATGTTGAGCCATTGCATTCGGTACTCCATTGACTTGCTGCCTGCGGCAATTCGCTGTCGAAGGTCGATGAATTCTCCAATTCTGGAATTGATCGTCGCATCACTCGACCACTGCGGCGTTGACTGTGTCTGTAGCTGATGCTGAGGAATCTGGTACATCTGCAGCATCCGGTGCATCTGCCTCATCTGGTGAAACTGCTGCATCTGCTGCATCTTTTGCTGCATCTGTTGCATTTGCTGAAGATACAGAGCGTCTACTTGCAAGTTGCCTGTGCTCTGACGCCGGAAGTCATCACTGGGGTTTTGCTGCGCAGGCGCCATGGATGGAGAATATGGCGTGGCAGATAAAAGCGGAGGGGGAGGACCTGGCATGGGCGGGACAAACGAATGGACTTGATGGCGCTTCTTGGATGCTGGCGTGACAACTCTTTTTGAGTTGCTGACACTAAATTTCTCTTCACTGTGGAGAGAGTTGTATGAATATGCTGAGGCTGAGGAGGTCTGCCTGTTGATGTCAATATTGGAGGGTGCAGCTAAGGCTGGTTCCTCGCCCTTGATGTCCTGAGCTGTCTCGTCGCCGATTTCGTCCTCGTAGCTGCTCTCGCCAGAGTCCTCGTCGAAAAGGAAGGCCTCGTAGTCTGAGATATCATCTCCCTGTTCGTTGTCTTTTTCGCCGGACTTGTTGACACCATTCTGAGGAGCATGACTGGTGTTATACGGCGCAGCTGAAGCATCCACCCGAGCGTTTTGCAGGTCCTCTAGAGCCAACAGCGACAAACCATGGAGAATGGGCTTGGCCAGAGACAAACCACCTGCATTAGACGACGATACCAACAAGTTGGAAGAGGCGAAATTGCTCAGAGAACCCCCGTTTTCGGCAGCGTAGAAGGATCGGCGATCTCCCCCATTCTCCATCACATTAACCGAAATGGCACGATGTCCAGACAGCAGCCTGTTTTCCCGGCCTGGGTCAAGCGAAGGAACCGACGATGATCGTTGCAGGAGTAATGTAGAACGGCGCAGTTTTTGCAAGAAGTTGTTTGTCGACTGGTCTCTTTTGGAGTTGTTGTAGTAATCGAGATACAGCTCTCCACTGGCGTGGCGAGAGTTATTAGCAGGAGCAGACGGAGCCATGCCGGGGTACATCAGGTACCGCTGAGAAGAAGCGGGGCGCTGGGAGTGTGCGGCAAGATTCGGGTTTGGGTTTGGCTTCTGGTTCTGGTTCTGGTTTTTGAGCGTTTGATACAGTGCCATGGCAGTGTAGTACTGCTTCCACTGGGCATAGTACGGGTGTCTGGATGCCGCAGAAGCGGACGCTGCACTGGTTGACTCGGCGTCTGTTTCTGTTTCTGTTTCAGACTCGCTGGCCTCGGAGTAATCCTCAGAAGTGTCTGCTGCCGACGCAGCGGTGTATTCTTGCGGGTACGTTGATATCGGGCGGGGTTTCGGCAAAGTCTGCGCCGCTTGAGGATCTAGTGGCGGCGGCGGAGGTCGTGTGCGGCCTCGGGTTGGACTGCTATGGCTGTAAGGAGTATTGACGGGGACTTCGTTGGCTGGCCGCGCTGGAGAATTGCCTGGCGACAATCTGTTCATGGATGGGGAAACGGCGTTTGCAGGACGGGCGGCGCCCTGATTGGACGGCAGTTGGTGGGGCTGATTCCGACTCGGTTGCAAATACGGGCTTTGCCCCTGAGGTTGTTGTTGTTGTTGTTGTTGGGAATGGTAACTGTGACGATAGTTGGGCTGGGGATTAGAAGGTTGGGAATGCTGGGGTTTCTGGGGCGTGGAGGGACCAGGATTGGTGGTTGGTTTGACATTGGCTCTTAAGCCATCTGACAGGTACGACGAGGCCGAGGTGGCCAGCAGGTAGTCGCCCACCAGCAGTTGCAGAGAATGGAAAACCCGATTTTTGGAAGCTAGCGAGAGTGGGAACGACTTGCGGTGTTCTTGGTTTCGTTTACCGAAAAGACCCATTTTGGAGGAAGTTTAGATTTTCTGTTTTTTCCAAAAGGGGTACAAGTCACCGGTTTCTGGAAAGAAGCAAGGTGGATCTGCAATAGTGAAGGTGCGAAGCTGAGACGCTCGATGCGGGCGAAAGGAAAACACAGGTAGCACCAAAGGGGAGTGCCAACAGAAGAGAAAAGAGAAGTGTTGGGATTAAATTTTGTGTGACACAAGGTCAGGATGTTCTTTTGAAGGCAATTGCTTAATTATACTCCGTGTTGCAATGCCTGGATGGTGCTGTCAAGTTTATTAATAGATTGAAGCGTCGAGGCGATGCGCCCCAACGGGCGAACTGCAAATACGTGGATACGAAATTTATTCCA
Organism: Hermanozyma aechmeae; assembly: GCA_030583085.1. NCBI lineage: Eukaryota > Fungi > Ascomycota > Pichiomycetes > Serinales > Metschnikowiaceae > Hermanozyma > Hermanozyma aechmeae. The sequence goes on along the minus strand of JAJMHA010000020.1, from coordinate 113,685 downwards.
AGCCAAAAAAAGGAACCAGCAGGGACACAGCGAAACCCGAAAACATTGGGATGGCCGGCTGACTATTTGCTGCCGTGCGTTTAACTATTGCTGTGGCGGAGATTCCGGAGATATCTCTCCACAGTTCTGTGCTTATAAAGAGTCCCACAGAGCCTCAGCCCAAATTCCCCCCAATTCATCAGAATGGTGCAAGTTTCTGCTGCTGCGTATATCAGTACTAATCCGGATATCTCGAAGGCATTGTTCAATGCCACCACCGAAATTGACCCTGCCAAACTTCGGCCCTCTCAGATTCTACTTCAAGCATTAGCCACCCCGGTCAATCCTTCAGACGTCAAGCAGATCGAGGGGAGCTACAAGGCACCAATTCGCTACAAGAAAATTGGACAGGATGAGAACGAAAAGGAGGTTGCCGTGGGAGGAAACGAGGGCGTGTTCCGGATTGTCGCTGTGGGACTGGAAGTGAAAACCTACAAACCAGGCCAGTGGGCCATTCTCAAGTTGACGGGATTCGGCACGTGGAGAAGTTACGCGATTACGGAAATCACTGCCGATAACGCCGATCCACTCATTGTGGTGCTGAGCGACGACCACCAAACGTTGTCTTTGGATGATGCGGCCACGATTTCCACCAATCCCTCGACAGCCTACCAGCTTCTTCACCAGTACATCTCAGACTGGAAGGAGCAAGAGTGGATTGTTGTCAATGCGGGGAACTCCTTTGTTAACAAGTACTTGTTCCAACTTACTCGGGCGCAGAAAATCAACACCTTGGCGGTGGTCAGAGACCGCAGCGACTGGTCCGAAGTTGAAAAGGAATTGACCGCATTGGGGGCAACAAAAGTGGTGAAAGAGTCTGAGTTTGTTGCGCCGGACTATGTCGCCAAAACTCTTCCCAACGTTGTGGGCGAGTCCAGAGTACGCCTAGCTCTCGACTCGCTCGGAGGTCCCACGACTCCAAACTTAGTGGCGTCCCTTTCCACGAGTGGAATTTTTGTCAACTATGGAGCACTCAGTGGCCAGAATGTCTCGTACTCGCCAGGTGTGCAGCTTGCCAAAAACATCACCTTGAAAAGTTACTGGTTGACGAGAAATACCCTCAGTAACCCACAGAGCAAGGTCGATACAGTTCAGGCACTTTTGAAGCTTTACGAATCTGGAACCATTGGGCCGGTCAAGTTTGAGCGCACGGAGTACCGAACGGGAGACAATCTTAGGGACGTCTACGTCAAGGCCATCAAGGAGAGCTCACAGGGAAAGCGGGTGGTATGGTATGTCGACAACATCTAACGTGCTAAAGAAAAAAACCACGGAAAATAGAGAAGAGCCATGTAAGCAAAACGTAGCCAAGGCTTCCTCAGTTGTGCCGTCTACATTCATTCCGAATTATGTGTATGCAAAATAACTCAAACCGTTCTCATTACGTGGTCGTTCCGTTGCTGTAGTGGGCATTAAAGACCGCCCGCCGTAGCTGGCCCGAAGTCAAGCCAATTCCAGGACGTGTTGTTCTTATGGGCCACGTCGTCAATAAGAATCTCATCCGTAGCCTCCAACCCCAGAAAATTAAAGTGCAGGTCGGCAAACTCCATCGGAGGCCCGCTGGGGTTGCTGTTGGCATCGCCGAAGGCGTCTTGCAGGAACATGTTGATATCAAGCATCTTGTCGATGTCATTGATGTTAGTGGAGGTGGCCGAATCGAACATGTTGGGGATGTGCAGTGAAGGCGTGGCACCAAAGTCCGAGCCCATTGCACTATTTCTATGGGGAGAAGCTGCCGCCAAGTTCTGGTGCCTTCGCGCGTCGGAAGCCACGAACGGCTTGTTTCCAGGGTTCACTTCGTGCATGTTGACCTTGGCAAAAAGATCTAGGTTTTTATCAGAGACCGAGCTGTCACTAGAACGTTTTGCCTGCTGCTGAGGCTGCACCACCGTCGACTGGATTGGCAGCGACTGCGAGCCATTGAGAGGACGCAATATTCCATGAAGTTTGAAGAACAACCCACACGCATTGCAGAGCACATCTCCAGCGTTTGTTCTTCTCCAGAGCGGAGTAGTTCTGGTCTGGCAGTTTGTGCATTGTAAAAGCGGTTTCGAGGAGGATTGGCGCAGTAGCTCCAGTTTCAGTTGCACCAGAGGCGCCGAAGTGACGGTCGAAGATGCAATGCTGAGGTGGCTGGGAGACGTCTTTGAGTCGTGCTTGATAGTCAGCTCAAGCAGGTTGATGTACGACGAGAGAAACGACATCGAGCCGTTGCTGCTGTTGTTATTGTTGTTGCCAATGCCGTTGCCGTTTCCGTGGCCGTTGTTTCCGTGTTGGTGCCCCGACTGGATTCCACCGTTCTGAGGCCATTGAGCAGATCCGTTGTGAGATGTCAGACCAGTGGGGCTCGTCAGAAATGACGTGGTGTGACTTCTTGCCATGGCATGCGGGGCTATGGTGGAACTTTGGGGCACCAGCGTCGAGTGGGCCATTCCGGTCGACGGAATGCTCATTGACAGAGTGCTAGTACGGGGCATAAATGCCGCCGGCTCGGCGCCGTATTCTTCTCGCGAAATGCGCCGGATGTGTGCTACGTAGTCGAATTCCTCCACGTTGGGATCGGTTATGGGCTTCAGAGATCGGCGAGACGACAAGTGTTTGCTGTTAAGCGCAGCGTCTTTCTTCTGCATGAATTTATAGTTCTGGATACGCCACGCAATGTTGGCGACTCGCTGTGAATGAGGCAAGTACTTCTTGTTCTGGTACATGGAATGGATCTTGAAAGAGGCATCATCTGGATCTTCGACAATATCCGAAACGCTGGGAGATGGAACAGGTGCAGGTTTAGGAGCCATTTCAGAGTTGCAAGAAGGCCAAATTCTTGGGAACCTTGGTGTGTAAGGCGATGTAGTCGGTGGACTCCTGAGGGGGAGTGTGAGTCAAGAAAGGACAGACGGCGGGAAAAATTTTCGCCGGTGGGTTTGACAGCGGTCGCTAGTACAGGCTTCAGAGACTTAAAGAGCCGGAAATTTGCGTGCAGCCGAAAACTAAGTCGAAATTTAAGACACCGTGGGGCGGTGGATGGAGTGGCAAGGAGAAGATGGGGTATTATGCGAGGAGCCAATGCGAACGGACTCTATGGAGATCATGCAGTATGCAGGAACCAGACCCTCCGGCCATGATAAGGCGGGGCACTACGCTAGGGATGCAGCGCACGGGGGAGATAAGGCTGTGGTGCCCCTCTCTCGGCTACTCGAAATAGCCGTCAAGCGGCAGTGTGCGGTGCTCCTAGATTCAAGGCACCGGGATATTTTTTCTCTCTAACGTCCAAGACTACAAAAGTTAGTTTGAGCTTGCCTGCAGAGAAGAGGAGTTGGTTCTCCACAATGGGAGGGGTTGAAATTTTACGGCCACTGCACAAATAATGCGACTATTAGTAGGCCGCCAGCACCGACACATAAAAAAATGAATTCGTTGCTGTCCATCTCCCCCGGCCACCTCATCTGCATCTTGTTACGAGCACTTGGCCCACGTGACACGGAGGGGAGGAGCCGCCCGATGGCGTAGCTACGGGGGACACCAATCCCAGACTGCGAAACCCGGGCGGCTAATTTCGGAAACGGCACGGTTTAGCGCCTGGGCACCGGGAACGGACTAACGTACGGCATATAGATCCCCTGTGTATGCAGGGCGATGATGCCCACCGCACTGGAGGCACGGGTGTGTACTCCAACCTCATGGCTGACAAGGTCAAGGAAGCTCGCCAGCTTGCGTTTTTGAAGGCGAAGTATCCGGGCGTTGGCGATGCAGATACCTCCGGAAAGGACTTGACCACGACCATCCGCCGTGACACCCTCGCGGCCTTGGCCATGCACGACCACATGTTGACCTACAACGCCGTGGCCACCAACCAGCACCGAGAGATTGTGAGACAGGACATGATCAAGAAAATGGCGGAGTGAGCGGTGAGCCAGAATCTTCGACGATTCTCGCCGAGATGGTTCATCGTACTTGATAGATCTATCTCTATTTCACGGCGAGGATTGCTGAATTTCTTGATGAGAACGAGATGGCACGAAATGGTGAACTAGAATTCTGTGGCTCTGAATGGCCAGAAGGGCATGGTGAGATGGCTTCCAACCGTTTCGATGTCACTACCACAACCTCTGTCGATCTTGTTCTCTCATGGCATTGGGACGAAGAAAACGAGTTCCATTCAACGAGAAACGCAAGAGCCAGTGACCCGAGACTCGCTATGCGAGAAAGTGGGGTGGTATTTCGAGTGTTACTTGGGCCACGGGGATGGAATGCGCTCCCTACGTCTTCGAATTTCAGATCGGTAGAGTACCTGCTAGACCTCGAGTCGTCTTCAGCATCGATCAGAGGAATTAAAAAAGCAGACAAGTCTTGAATATATTTTTTCCCCGATTTGAATCGCCGCGGCCATGATCCCTGTTTGTTCTTTCGCGCTGTCGTCCTGTAGAAGGTGCCTCGGTAGTAAATGTCAACGCCTCGTGAAGTCTTGGCGACTCATTTGGCCCACGATGTGTCTAATCAATTGGCGAGAAGTGAAGAAAAGACAAAACTTCTAGCGACAGCACAGGAAGATTGCTAGGAACTTATATCGTTGGTATCACCTGAAACCGTTGCGTTGCCCCGTTTACGTGCTCAGAATCTACATGCAGAAAACCTCTGTCCAAACATCAAGCAAAATTCTCTTCTTCAGCCTATTTCAACTTCTCCATATGTAGCTCCAGATTAATTGGTTTTGCCAAGGCCCATGATTAATTAATATGCCATCGGATCAAATATGCAGGAAAATGCTCCAGAGTGCGCATTCTATATAAACAGCAATGTGCACCACAGCATCGCTATCAGAAGCACCTCGTTGAGCAAAGCGGTCTCTTATAACAAGAAACCTCGCTTTGCAATTTTATTGAGGTCTATCTAGAAAATAGCAGTTCCCCAGCAAGAGATCGTCCCAAAGACCAAACATGGCCCGCTGTCTCGTGAAAAAGTTGAAGTTCAAGGCGGTCAAGAACCGAGCCTCGAGCCCTATCGCTTGAGTAGAGAGAAAGTGGTGGCTGTCTATGGTACCGACTCGGATTCTGGATTCACAGATGCTCAGGCACAGGAAATGATCCACAAGTTCGGACCGAATACTTTGGGAGACGAAGAAACTATTTCCTATGTTGGAATTTTGGCTCACCAGGTATTCAATGCCATGGTTCTAGTTTTGTTAATTTCGATGGTCATTGCGTTGGCCATCAAGGACTGGATTTCAGGAGGTGTCATTGCCTTCGTTGTGTTTATCAACGTTTTCGTGGGCTTCATTCAAGAAGTCAAGGCCGAGAAAACGATGGGCTCGTTGCGGTCGTTAACGTCCCCCGAAGCGCAAGTATTGAGAAACGGTCACCATGTCACAATTCCAGCCGAAGAGGTTGCTGTTGGTGACATAGTTTACATCGGTGTGGGCGACACTATTCCTGCTGATTTGAGACTCCTCGAGGCAATCAACTTGGAAACCGATGAGGCGCTTTTGACCGGTGAATCCTTGCCTATTGCAAAAGACCCGTTCATGGAGTTTGTCGATGACGAACCAGTTCCCGTTGGAGACCGACTTACCATGGCGTACTCATCGTCGATTGTGGCCAAGGGCCGAGGCACCGGCGTTGCAGTCGCCACGGGTCTCAACACTGAGATTGGCAAGATTGCCTCGTCTTTGAAGAATTCCGATGATGATATCGTTGTCAAGCGTGGAAACGGCATCTCGGCGCCAAAATCCGTTGTACTTACCCTCAAGAATGTGGTCATGTACATCCTTGGTACCGACTCCGGCACTCCTTTGCAAAGAAGACTTTCTTGGCTTGCCATCATCTTGTTTTGGGTGGCAGTGTTGTTTGCTATCGTTGTTATGGCATCTCAGAAGATGGACGTCAACAAGTCGGTGGCCATCTATGCTATCTGCGTGGCTTTGTCTATGATCCCGTCTTCGCTTGTGGTTGTGCTTACAATTACTATGGCCATTGGTGCCCAGGTGATGGTGACCAAAAACGTGATTGTCAGAAAGCTTGACTCATTGGAGGCCCTTGGGGGTATAGATGACATTTGTTCTGACAAAACCGGCACTTTAACAATGGGTCGTATGATTGCTCGTAAGTTGTGGATTCCATCGGTTGGCACTTACCAAGTGACCAATTCCTCAGAGGCCTACAACCCACAAGTCGGAGAGGTGCAGTTCAGCAACATGTCACCGCACGAAATAGCGAAACTTGACGAGGAAGTGGATTTCTCGTCCAAGCTTCCAGAGCCATATCCTGCCGAGTATGCTAAGTGGCTTGAGACGGCCACTTTAGCCAATATTTCTAAGGTGTTTTTGGCAAAAGATAGCGATTCGTGGGACGCTCAAGGAGATGCCACAGAAATCGCCATTAACGTTTACTGCACCAGAGTAGGGAGCGTTCGGGACCAGATGATCAACGAGAACAATTTGGAGCATCTTGTCGAGTTTCCCTTTGACTCCTCCATAAAGAGAATGTCGTCTGTTTACGGGCAATCCAAAGACACCGCTACGGTTTACTCGAAGGGTGCAGTTGAGCGCATGTTGGACATTTGCACAAAGTGCAATTTCGACGGAAAAGAGAAGCCTTTGACAGCTGCTGACAAGGCTGTGATCGAACTGAACATGGACGTTATGTCTAGCGAAGGTTTGCGAGTTCTTGCGTTTGCCCAAAAGCCAGTGGATTCTTCGGTCGACATCCAAAATCGAGAAGATGTGGAAACCAACCTCACCTTCTTGGGTTTAATTGGCATTTACGATCCTCCTAGGCCCGAGACGAGAGAATCCGTCAAAATGTGCCATCGTGCGGGTATCAACGTTCACATGCTTACGGGTGATATGCTTGGTACCGCCCGTGCTATTGCTCAGGAAGTTGGCATTCTTCCATTCAACTTTTATCACTACAGTGAAGACGTCGTCAAAGCAATGTGTATGACCGCGAACGAATTTGATGCACTCAGCGATGCTGAAGTTGACGAGTTGCCTATTTTGCCGCTTGTTATTGCAAGATGTGCTCCGCTGACGAAGGTCAGAATGATTGACGCTCTCCACCGCCGTGGAAAATTCTGTGCGATGACAGGAGATGGAGTTAATGACTCGCCATCTCTCAAAAAGGCCGACGTGGGTATTGCTATGGGTCTTAATGGATCCGATGTTGCAAAGGATGCAGCTGACATCGTGCTCACAGACGACAACTTCGCATCGATCTTGCATGCTATTGAGGAGGGACGCAGAATGTCGTCCAATATTCGAAAATTCGTATTGCAGTTGTTAGCAGAGAACGTTGCCCAGGCGCTCTACTTGCTTATTGGTTTAGCATTTATTGACGACGCTGGATTCTCTGTGTTCCCGTTGTCTCCAGTGGAAGTACTTTGGATCATCGTGGTCACATCGTGCTTTCCCGCAATGGGGCTTGGTCAAGAAAAGGCCAGTGACGACATTCTTCAAATTCCTCCTGATAAAGGTATTTTCACTCGGGAATTGATTGTCGACATGTTTGTCTACGGCACTTGGATGGCTGCATGCTGCTTGCCTGTGTTCTCAATCGCTGTATTTGCCAAGGGCGATGGAAACTTGGGAGTCAACTGTAACGAGACATCAGGTCATGACTGCTCCTTGGTTTTCCAGGGCAGATCGGCTGCGTTTGCAACCTTCACGTGGTGTGCACTTCTCTTGGCCTGGGAGTGCATTCATATGCGGTCATCGTTCTTTAGAATGCGGCCTGAGTCGGAGGACCCGTGGTATGTGAGTTTGGGCCGTGACTTGTGGGATAACCAGTTCTTGTTTTGGTCCGTGATTGCCGCAGCTGTTTCTGTCTTCCCCGTTATCTACATTCCAGTCATCAACAACAAGGTATTCTTGCATGGTGGCATTGGCTACGAATGGGGCCTTTCAGTGGCATTCACTTTATTGTTTTTTGCGGGTTGCGAGGTATGGAAATGGTTCAAGCGTGTCTATCTCCGCAAGGCTACCGTGGACAATCCCGAGTATGACCTTGAGCGGAAAGATCCATTCGAGAAATTCCTCTCATTTTCCAAAGCGAACACTATGGACGTTTAGATTTGTGGATGCTCTGTTAGAGCCTTTGGTTCAGTTTTTTTTTTGGTGGCCTCTCCCCGTGGCCACTTTTTTTTCGGGAACATTCAACAAAACGAACGCCAAACTCGAATTTTATAGTTTAAATTATTGACTTAAAATACGTCAAGCTCGTAGGGACAGTTCAAGCTACTGTGTCCATCTTTTTCACACAATCCACACCAGTCGTCTCTGCCACTGCTGGGGTCCCTTGGCTCCGTTGGAACATAGACGGGCAACGAAGTCGGGGTGAACGACAGTTCGCGTTTTTGAGAACTAACCGCCTTAGTCTGAGAAAGAGGTTCTGGGTGACTCTTCTTGGCCTCCTCAAGCTTCATCTCTGCTTCTGCGACCTTGGTGTGTAATGCCTCGATCTCCGCATTAAGATGCTCCTTAGACTGCTTCAAGTCTGCAACTTTTTTCTCAAACTGCTGCAGATCACGAGCGTGAATTTCTTCGGCCTCATCTAGGGCTTCCTGGAGCCCAGTGAGCTCCTCAAACGACGGTCTCATTGCGAGCTGGTGCTTGAGTTCTGCAATTATGCTGTTGTCTTTATTCTGGGATTCAGCTCCTTTGGAGGTCATGAACTCAGCAATTTGGATATCACGTGCTTTAATTTGGGCTTGCAAGTCCGCTATCTCAGCCTCCCTGGTAGTTAGTTTCTCGCCGAGCTCAACCGCCTTGAGTTCATCTGATAGCTGAGAAATTGCAGCATCTTCCGTAGAAACCTTGGCTTCAGTCACTTGCAATTTCTTCCGAAGATCTCTAATTTCGTCCTGCTTCTCATCATTCACCTTTCTCAACCTTTCGTTTTCCTCTGCCATTCGCTCGATGTTCGCTTTCATTTCGACAATTCCTGGGGACGGCAGTTCGTCACCTTTCACAACAGCTCTTCGTAGCTTAGAATTCTCTTCCTGAAGACGGTCTAATTCAGATTTGTGTTCCGTGGACCGAGTATCCATTCTTGAGCGCATGTCACCGATCGCTTCTTTAAGGTCATCGATTTGTTGCTCATAGAGACTCTCGGTTTCTTGCTGTCCATTGAGCATAAGCTCCAAACTTTCCCGCCACTCTTCGCGAGCCTTTTCGTGCTCCTGTCGCTGCTTCTGTAGCCTCTTATCCTTTTCTTCTATAATGCGCTCATAGTCCTCTAGTACGAGTTGTAGATCACCTAGGGTAGTTTGCATTTCACGAAGAAGCTCATCCTTTTCTGACGGCGAAATGTGATGCTCTGGCGTCAGACCTACCAGCGGAGTCCTGGATATCATAGGCGAGACTTCGGCTGAATTCTGCCCCATCTGTGGCACACGCTTTTCAATGGTTGAAGCAGCTCTCAACCCTGACTCACCAATAAATGGGTTTTCCAGTGACGAGCTCCGACTTGAGAACTTCTTTCTCTCATTCAGCAATTGCCGTCCAATCCCATTTGAGGGAGATGGTGTTGGTGTTGGCAGGTTTGCATTTTTCACTTCTGTGAGTTTGGGATTGGCTTGCCGAATGCGCCCCCACGGAAGAAAAAGGCCGGAATTTGGAGTAGAAACTTCAAAATACTGGATGCCATCAACTGCGCCGCTATTTTTGCCTCGTGTAGCTGCGCCAGGGCCTTGAAGTTCAATTCCTCCAAACGTGCCTTGTTTACCCCGTATTGGGCCAAGATATCGTAGTACTCCAATGCACTTTGTAGCACCTGGAACCTCAATCTTCAGGCCTAATATCTCACTCATTGCGAGTATATTCAAGTGCAATTACGTCTGTTATGCGTTCGGTATTTTATGTTTACGTACTGTGTGCTATCTGCAGGTTTATCAGAGGTTGATGTTCCGTTCAGGAACGTCGTCAACTAGTCTTGCGGCCAACTGCCATTTCTTTTCAAGCCCACCAGCTGGACAGAGTACTGGGGCTTTCACATCCTCTATTGCGAGAGTGGTCTCCTTCTTGTGAGAGTGTAATTCGGCCATTTTCAGGGTATGCAATGCAATGGACGCGGATATATCGAAAACGACTTTCTGAAGTCTCTCTAACGTGTTTTGGTCCACATTCGAATACAATATCATTCCCATCAACGCACTTTCCGCTTCGTCCAACCGCTTTTGCACTCTTGCGAATTTCTGGCGTAGCTTAAGCCGAAGCTGCACTAAATGAAGTTCTAGAGGTAGCTTCTTTGCAGCATCTGACTTAAGAGTTTGATGAAGCTGGGCAAGATGATTCACGAGATTGTACAACGTCTGATTACCACGAGAGAGCTCCTCGTTCTGAGTAATGAGGTCGCCAATTTTGGTGTCTGCAGATTTACCCAGCTGCAAACTCTCCTGGCTTTCTTCAAGAAGCTTCAGCGTAATCCGTGCTAGATAGCGGAGATCCCCAAGACTCCACTCCTGCCCGGTTTCAAGGTCATCGGATAGCTTTGGTGACTTAGATAGCGCTAAGGCGGCGAAGAGGCGACCGACTTGGGCGATATTACTTTCAAGGACCTTCAGCTCTCCCTCCGTAATATCCACTAATTCGGAAATCATCCTGGGTACTTCTTCAGTGGGCCATTGAGGTGTCACGGAGAAACCGTCGAATTCGAGAAGTTGACGGAAAATTATTTCCGGTTCAGGATCAGGAGTGGCCTCCTTTGAAGGCTCTGGTCTCAGAGCCAGCTTCAGTTCGCCACTACTCTTCCTCTCTGGTACCGCCTCAGGAGTTACCTCGTCGGCAGATGCGTGCGAAATAGCCAGACTGCTCTTGGAAGGCTTTGATGAGTCACCTGTTGATACACTTGTTAGAGGTTTCTCCCTCGAAACCGCCTTACTATCCTCTTGGTCCTCAGAGCCTGAGTTAATTAGTGATGGTGAAAAGAGTGACTTGGCTGTCTCTTTCGGTTGAACCTTTCCAGGTGAGAAATCCCCAGATCCCGGTAAAATTGACTTTGGCTTTGCTGATAAGGGCGTGGTCGATGATTCTGATAGCCACTCTTTTATGACTGGAGAATCCGCTGCCTGAACCTGTTTGCCAAAGAGAGTTTCTTTTTTCTCAGCGACAGACGTTGAGGGCCATTGGTTTCTCCGCAAAGAGATCTGCTCTTCCTTCCCGGGCGACATCTTGGGAATTTGAAACTTTTCCAGTGGCTGCTTCTCCAAGGCACCAAAAGGTGAAGGATACTTCGAGTCGGAATTCTTCGTGGGTAGAGCCAGGCTGAGAGACAATCCCAGCGTGAAATCTTCGAGGTTATTTGGAATTGGTGGTTTCAGGCTTCCTAATGACGTAGTGTCTTTCAGAAGGGCAGCAAAAGGTGATGGCTCCGTTGTAACCGGTGTATTTCCAAACCTCAGGCCTGCGATCGACGATTTCTCGGGAAGAGATGGTTCCAGCTTCAATGGTTCCGGCAGACTCAAAGATTTCTGACTTTCCAAAGTGGACCCAAACAACACCGAGTTGGTTTTATTTGCGCTTGACCCGAAGGGCGATTGGCCACTTAATGAAGCAAACGGTGAGGGTTTTTGAGTGCTGGCACTTGATCCAAATGGATTCCCGGAAGAGCTTGCGCTTCCTGACCCGTATTTGGAGAATGAACTCTGCACAGACGACTCTCCAGTCAGAGTACCAAAAGCTGGTTTCAGCTGGCCGAACGAGCTCTGGCCGAATGAACTCTGACCGAATGAACTCTGGCCGAACGATGATTGGCCAAAAGATGATTGGCCAAAAGATGATTTCCCAAATCCTGACAGCGTCTTACTTGCATCAGGCTTCATTGACAGCCCAAAGCTTGTTTGACCAAATCCGGACAGGCCAAACGCGGATGGTTTCAGCTCGGCGCCAGACAGACCGAATCCAGACAGACCGAAAGTAGATGGCTTCGGGTCTTTTGTACCAGCCTGATCGAATCCTGATTTTCCAAATCCTACTGCACCAGATTCTGTAGTTGTGGGCTTTTGATTGGCTTGAGCCTCGCCAGCCGCGGTCGAGAGTGACCCAAATTTTGAAGTGGTTGTCTTAGGAACCGAAGACGCAGCTTTTGAATCACCGGGAAGACTTTCTTGTGCGCGAACAAGACTGAGACTCTCAGTCTTGAGACTGTCGGCATCAAAAACGTGCCACATAATCAAATGGCCCATGTTGTTCAAACACATCAACCGTGGCAACACGCCTTTGGCCTCTTCGCAGGACATGCAAGGCTGCTTCACAACAAGGTCAGTGCCAGATATGTCAATTGCGAAACCAACAGGAATAGTATCGTCGCCGGACTCATCATCCATGGGCAACTCGGCCCTGTCCGCATCGTTCAGCTGTGTGACATATACCGTTTTCTCTCCTAACTCTATGGTGTTCACTTCTGTCGACTTACTGGTCATCACAAACACGTGCACTTTTCCTGGGACCCAATCGTTGACGTGCGCAGAATAGAGTGTTTTCGCTCTCTCAGCTTCACCAAAAGGTGGAGGAAATGGGACCTCAGAAAGTTCTTGAGAAGAAAGGTTCAACAAACTGATCATCTCCTCGTCGTCTTCCTCGTAGGCTACCACAGCATGAGAGTTCGAGATTACAGCGGCACCATAAACAGGTACCGCGACGGCGGTGACTTCTTTCAGGTTCGAAATGCTCGGATCAGAAGAGAGACTAAGAATCTCATTAATATCAACTCGCCATGATGCGGCTTCGACGAAGCTCTTTTTCAGGCTACCTGCGTCAACCGCAGTCAACTCTCCATTAGAATCGATGGCGAGGAAGGACTGATCATGTAATGGGGAAGGCTCAATAACAGATAATGGGCCACTGGTTTCAATGTTCAATTTTTCGAAATTTCCATCACCAGCCCGTAGACGGTCTGTTGACGCTATATACAACTCTCCACTATTGACAACATAGAGGTTGTTTTGGGATGCGTCAAACAGTAAGTGTGTTGCATCTTCAATATTATAGAACTTCAATGAGGATTTGTCAGTATCTAGGTTATCCAAATCGCGGAGCAGGCCAACCGCTATGGAAGTTCTGTTACTCGCGGCAAACACGCCTTTCTTGTGGCCAACTGTTAATAATTGCAAAGCATTGTTATGGTCTGTAGTAACATCAATGGGGCTATCAAAAATCTGAAAGCCGTTTTTGTCGCCAAAGAGCCGAAACCCGAGAGACTCGGACATCAACTCTTCGACTGTGGAAGAAGCCATTGAATGGTGTGCAGGAATAATGATGAGCGACCAAGTATGAATAAGAAGAAGATGCAAAAGTGGTCGAAATAAAGGGTTTAGATGTAGCCATGATGGCGACTGCAGTAAGATGATTTGGAAACATTTTATTGGGTTCCAGGATTTGAGTATTCATAAACACAGCACAGCGGTAGCGACGAAGATCTTTATTCGCCGGCACATTGCACATTAGCATAAACAGATAATCCGTAATTCGGTGTGTTTAATTAACATACCCTTGAACTCCATAAGATATAAATCTTGCTCGAGGGTTAGGACATGGGTAGGACTATGAAACAAAACGAGTCGTATTTGCTCCCCAATCGGTTTAGCACTAGTTTAACGTTCGCGAGTGCCCTTAAATTTGGAAGGGGAATAGGTTTTCATACGAATCATATAGAATTTTCCACACGAATGTGGCAGACAATACTTCAGCAACCTGGAGCTTAGACCTACGCGGTCCATGAACGAAAATATGAAATATCTCAAACCCAAATCGAGATCCCAATTCAAATTTTCAAGTTTTAGTTGGAGCGGTTTGAAAACTTATAAGGAGGTCTGGGCCTTCGTCTATATTCAGTTGGCATCTTTGATTTGCCCCACTCCAAGAGTTCTCGAATGCTAACAGCTTCATCAGTATTCAGATTTCATAAATCATGAGTTTTTCTATCTCTTCCTAATCGACAGTCCACCCTGTTAAATCGTTTCTTTTTTACCTTCTCACAGGCTCTCAGCACTCGCTACCCAGTAACCATTCCTACGGGTAAAGTTACCTTTTCACCAAAACAACGCCCGAAAACCGAAACTGAAATAATCACAGTTACCATTTAGGCTTGAAATGGATCTTCATCTCTTCCACCAGGCCTACTCTTAGATTTTCCGTTGCCTTTCCTGCACCCCACATCACGATCCCCACATCTCTTATCACCTCCACATTTTTCTCAAAAGCTTTTCACCATGTTCGGTGTGCCAGCCCACTTCGAAGGCCGCGAAGGTCTGCTGCCACCTGCCCAATATAAAGACTCAGCAAGGCATCAGATTTATAAACAGCTCCCAAAAGCAGGACTTTCACTGAATACGTCTGTGCGTTCAGCTCCTTCTCAGTTCCTACAACAACATCCCTCGCAAAAACTGCATCGGCTGCTGGCACTGAGTGTTTTTTCATGGGGGAAACGATCAGTTCGCCTGGCGCCTTCTATATACTCGTCTTCCACTGCCACTATACCTGAAGACTCGGAACAAACAACAACCACAGTTGAGCAACTAATCAACGATGTGGCTTTACACGAAAACTACGTCCGCGAGCGTTGGATGGCTGAGCATGGCTCACAGGATCCTATTGATGCCGAAAACTATAAAATCTCTCTTGGCAGCGACCTCTCATATCAGAATGTCCCCGAGCTACTTGTGGACTGGAATTTAAACGTCACAAGGTGTAAACTCATGGTGACCGCTATGCCTATTGTCTCATCGTCACCTGATCTTCAATACCTGAATAACGCATTGCCACAGCTCGTGGGTGATTTGGCAGAAATATGCCAGCTTGTGCTCCTCGGTCCTCATATCACCGACACCGAGTTCATCAAAATGTTGTACACATCGACGCTATATACAGAGCACAGCATAGATCACAACTTCAAGAAAACTGTGGCCGAAATCTCCGTTAAACAGTCTCGTCTTTTGCAAATCAACAGCCCTAAAAGAGACCTCCCGTCTCCTCCTATAACGCCTGCGGAACACTCGTTTCTCAGTTTCCAATTCAAGGAGATTGCGTTACGCAACTACCTTGTGAACTTGGCAGCTGCTGCCACCACGGCATATGAGTATAAAATCAAGAGTGATGCATTGAAGAAAGAACTTCGCCGAGGCGGAGACAGGCGCAAATTGTCCAAGGATGAGAAAAAGCAGCTCTGGGATAGTGTTCGGCTGGACGTATTCAAGCGTGCTGGACTTGAGGAGTAGCGAGAGGGTCTACTGAAGTGTGGCGCCGAATGGTGAAATCGTAATAGAATGGATACGAATGAATGAATTAAACCACCCAGCTGGCGCAAGTAGTCACTCTACAGGCAAATTACGTAATCCGGTTGTGTATTTTCGTGTCCTAGTATCCCCGTCTCTTTTTCTGTATGCTCTGGTAATGTTTTTTTCCTCCGCTGACCTTTTTGTCCCGAATCTCGTAATACTTCTTCTTGAAATAGTCGGTCCTGTCAGTGTCGTTGAGAATTTCTTGAGCAAGAGTCCGACCTCTGTTCTTCTTCGCCAACCTAGCCGAATAGAACTCGGTGTTCCCCTCTATAATAGTTCCCGTCTGGAAGAACTTGGGTGTCACCCATTTCTCCTTTTTGTAGTGGCGCTTGGGATCCAAAGCTGCTCTGTTCTTCAACACCATAAAGTCACGTTTTAATTCTGGCGTCAACTCGGGTTTCTTCATGTTGAACCATTCAGACCCGGAATCTAGGTCCTTAAGGCTCTTTCTGTCTTTCTTGCTTGGGGCCTTGGTGATGGGGTCATTAATTTTGATGACAAGGCTTCTGCGGCCAGCGGATACATCATTCTCGAGATTTTTCTCCAACTGACTCTGAATTTTGGGAAGGTTTTCAAGACTCTGCTTGATCTCATCGAACTCACTCTGGCTCGTCGAAGGTGCGGAACCCTCGGTAGTTTGAGCGAGTTCTTTGAAAAGCTGGTCAAGAGTCAAATTGGCGGCTCGGAGATGCTCTTCGTCGTATACAGAGTCCATCAGCTTATCCGTCTCTGACATTTCGCTCACACTGCTTGGAACCATGAGATGAGGTGGATGCAGGACACACTTCGATGTCGTGGTTGTTATGAGGAGAAGATTGCGAGGACACGACAAAAATTCTAATTATCTTTTGCTCTGTATAATTGTGTCCAAATAATGAACCTGCTCAGATTTGTTGCGTAACAGAATTCTGATGTTTTAAGATGGCGGGTCTGAACAACTGTCCTGATCGCTTCTCTGAGAGCCACCACAAAGCCCAGTAATGACTTCGTTAGCTTCGAGAAGGTGAGATGAGACCCGCGCAATTCACAGGTGCTGTGTCTGTGAGAAGCACCGTGCATCCTTGCAAGAAGAGTCAACCTTCCACGTTTAACCATCCGTGGTCAATCCAATATTTCTATGGCTAACATGATATGGTCGATCTCGTACGGCCAGAGGAAGCGAGCACCTGCTGTGCCAACTTAAGTTCAGCCTCAGCCATCAACCACTTCTCCTTTCAACCGTTAGATAATCAAATACGAAATATCCTATGCCATTCCGTTCTTCAAGAGTACCGCATCCACGGCATCTCTCGGCACCTCGTCGTCTGGACCAGGTAGAATTCTCTCCACTAGAGCATCCAACAAGATCTGATTGGCAGCCCAGATTCTTCTTTTCTCAACTACAGCCCGTTTTAGTTCCTGGCTAAGGGTGGAGTTCATATGCGAAGCCGTTGCCAACACCAGCTCTAATTTTTCATGATGAGCTTTCAACTCACTCAAAGAGACATTTGGCTTGAGTTCATATTCGTCCATCGGCAGCCATTGTTCAGCAGTGGTGGCAATCTCGTTGTGGAGCTCACGAAGCGTCGGGTTCTTGTCCACCTCATGTACGCCGATGAGTTCTTCCTCTGGGTTGTTCAAGAACTTCTTGTATCGAAGGTTGGCAAGGTTGTACTGCCGGGTTTCAAGTGGCTCGTCTAGTAAAGATTGTAGAGTGACACCCTCACCCAGAAAGGAATTCACGTACCGTTTCAGAAACCACCATGGAACACGAAACTCGTAGTCTCTGTTGAGAATCTCGGCATACTTTTCATCGGTTAGGTCATCCAAATCCCAGTCTGCTGGCCAGTCTGATTTGCCCTTCTCTGCTCGGCTTCGCATGAGAGCAATAGCGTCTCGATGCTGGTGTAAGTCGTGTACTCCTTTTACGTGTTTGGCAAGAGCATCTGATCGTGTGAAATGCTTCTCACATTCGGGAATCGGACAGAAATATGGTTTCTCGCCAGTATGGGTCCTGCAGTGTGAAATGAGCGCAAACCTCAGTGGCTGCTCAACGTCAAATCTCGAGCAGCCTTGCCATTTGCACATGTATTTCACTGTGGTGTTGGGAGTCAGATTATGGGGCGACAAGTGGTCATTTGTGACGTGGGAAACAAGCAGCGTTAGAGACGGAAAGCTTCCTCGCGTACAGAGATACCATCGACAAACATGCTCGTCTTTATGGTGATGGGCTGGTGTTTCCATAATGGGTTTGGAGTTGTTGGTGAGATCGCGACAGGTGAAATCGCGAAGGTGGAGGAGCCAACTCTTACGTGTGAGAAATGCGAAAATAGATGTAATGCAAGGAGTTCGGTATAAAGCAAAGAAAAATCAATTCAACGATCTTCAATTTGGTCTTTGTAGCCTACGACAAGCAAGAACGCCGAGGTACTACGCTCTTTGCTTAGCTGTCAGCGGCTCAGGAGAGTCTTTAACAACCGTGGAATGACCATAGAATATTCCTCCAACAAAATTAACACATGGCCATCACTTCCGCCCATGCTACAGTTGCATCCCGATGTTCCAATATTGTCTAACTTGTATTACGTCGCCATGCTATTATCCCACCAAGTCCTCGTCCAACCGCGCAGCTGGATTCGTCTCCACCATGTCCAAAGACACCTTGTGTCCCACCAACTCACGGATATTCGAGATACCATACTTGATCATGGTGGGTCTCTCCAACGAAAGACCCCAACCCAACACTCTCATGTTCTTAGGCAATCCCATGGGCTCCAACATCTCGGGTCTGAACATACCTGAATTACCGATTTCGACCCACTTGCCCAAACCCTTGTGATAGGCGAAGATCTCCATTGAGGGTTCCGTGTATGGATTGTATGCGGCCTTGAATCTCAAGCCATCGACTCCCATTTTCGAGAAGAAATCCTCCATGAAACCAATCAAATCGCCAAGAGTGATATCGTAGCCGGCAAGAACACCCTCTACTTGGTTAAACTCGGCCAAGTGAGTGGCATCAACAGCCTCATTTCTGAAAACTCTGTCGATAGAAAACAAGCGCGTAGGCTTAGGGTCTTCGGCCAACTTCTTCAACATTGCTGCGGAAATTGCAGTCGTGTGTGTTCTCAAAACCATTCGGAGAGACTCTTCCTCTTTCCAGGGGTATCTGTAGCCGATGGAACCATACTTTCCTTCCTCGTGGACAGCCTTAATGTCCTCAAAGTATTTGGAGTCCTCGGGTCTCTTAGCGACCTTGGGGTCCTTCAAGTAGAAAGTATCTTGCAAGTCACGTGCAGGGTGCTGCTGGGGAACGAACAATGTGTCGAAGTTCCAGAAACCCAGCTCCACGTACTGGTTGGAGGGCATTTCTGTGAATCCCATCGAAAAGAAAATCTGGCGAAATTCTTCGCGGACTTTCATGAGAGGATGAAGGGCACCACTGTGAGGATAAACACCTTCGGAATTGAAGTTGTAGGGCTTGAAGTTGGCTTTCTTCCAGGACCCGGTGGTGATCATTTCCGAGGTGATGTCAGTATCGTAAGAGACGATGGTGGTGGCAAATTTCTCGGCCTTGGAGACTTTGTAGCCGATGATTTTGCTCATGGAAACCAATTTTCTTTTCTTCAATTCGACCAACTCTTTCTTGTCGGCGAGTCCACCGGTTTTCTTAATGGTGGTCAAATCCTCAACCACGGTATCTTTGGGCAACTCGTTAACTTTGGAAACAAGCTTGTCGCCGTCTTTGCCAATCCATCCGTTCTTGAATGCCTTGCCCTGGCCGAGTTTTCCAACCTGGCCCAATTTGGCGTTGACGTCGGAAATCTTGAGACCGTCCACCGCCTTGATGACCTCCTGTAAAACACGAATTTCGTGGGAGCCGGATTCCAAAAATTGTTCGGCCTCAGAGGTAAGCTGCCAAAGATCGGTCTCGATTTTGGAGAACAGGACCATGTCTTTGGAGGCTAACGATGCCAAAGACGCCTGAAGGGCAGCGGTGTCCACCGCCTTGAATTCTTCGACTTCTAGAGTATTGGTAATGTCACCATTTTTGTCTAGCGACTGCAATAATTTGTGTGACAAGTCTGACATCGTGGGTGGGTGTTCGTGAGTAATGAGAAACTTTTTTCAGCGAGTTTACGCAGGCAGAGTGGGCGCGGGTAATCTTCAGCCCACACGATAAGAAGATCGAATGGGCAGAACGTAGTCAAGGTGGAATGTTCATGGTTTGCTGGTTTTAGAAGAGCTGAAACAAGGAAGCATTATCTGAAAATGAAAGTAAATGCGTGGGGAGACTTCCCGGGCGAAGAGCCAGCAGGACTCGTGCCACTCTCGGGTACCCCAGACGTTTGATGAGATTTTACTAGATCCACTCAGAGATGCTAAATTTTTCAAGTTGGGGACATGAGCTTACCTCATATGCCCATGATTTGCTGATTTATCGCGTTAATGAGACGATGGAACAACAAGTAACGAGCACCTCAGCCTGCCGTGAAAATGCCAAACAATATAAAGAACATGAAAAATCACCAAATTTCAGTCGCTGGTAGATATTATATCGCTGATGCCTTACGAGGACCTTGTCGTGTTCTGCATTGATTTTCTCGGTTGCTGTGCCGGGTTCGAAACGAACTTTATCTGAAAGCGTCACAAAAATGTCATACATCTTGTAGCCATATCGTCATTTCTTGCCTGTCATGCCTTTTGTCAATACCCCTGAGTGGAATTGCCGATGTGCAACCGGTTGCTTCTACCGAGAGGACAAGGATCTGAGCCGCACACGCTACCATCTTATAGAGAACAAGAGGTTGTGAATTGGTGGAAAAATTCAACTGCCTTGGTTTCGTGCATCACTTTGCAATGATTCTCGACTCAATTGGCGTTAGTGAATGCCATATTCTTATCGGCGCAAGAGACGCATGTCAGCCTGGCTCGGCTTCCCCACCCGTCAAATCATGCGGCTGACCAGCAGACTTGACTCTCAGATGCATGCCCCAATAGTTTACCTCAGCAACTAAGTTCTCTGCATTCAACGAATTACATTGCGCCACGCGGAACCCCGGCATATGTAAGGAGGGGGTTATTTTTCCAGTAACGTGTGTATGTCTCATGTCGCTATCATTGCTGTGCATCGCCATTGGGAGTGCACATAGAAAACATGAGAGAAGGTTCAGCCATGTCTAGCTTGACATTAGGCTAAATTTAGAGTAGCACGAACTTGGCTAGTCGCGATGGAAAAATTTCTGGCGAAGATATTCCTGACACTCCAGCACAGCCGCCCTCTTTACCCGAGACTAGATTCATGTATGCAGGTTGCATGCTCATTACAGATGACTGCGCGGCTAAGCCCAGCAATACTCGCCAATACATAAAGGTGGCCCGGTACGCACATTTTACGTTCCCCATCATCTCCCCAAATTTCCAAAAATGGCTCTCACCTGTAGCGATATCATCAAACTCATTGCCGCGATCATCCTCCCTCCATTGGGTGTGTTCCTTGAATCTGGCTGCGGAGGCGCCTTCTTCCTCAATATCCTTTTGACTCTTTTGGGTTACATTCCTGGAATTATTCATGCTGTGTACATCATTGTCACCCGCTAAGAGTGTTGACGTGGTAATTGAAGAGCAATGACCCCTATTTCGATGGTTCGATGGTCATAGGGGAGGCACAGTGCCCTTGACAGTGCCAGGTCGCAGATATATGCAACTTTGTATCAATGAAACATCGCAATTATTGATTTGTAGATCAAACTGTAGCGACAGTGGACTGGATTAAGTGGCTAGGGTGTTATTTTGCCGGAATAACCCTGGCCCATAGTAGTATTTGCGTTGCCACCGTGTAGCCACGGTATGATCAATCTGAACAATTTGTAATAAATTTCAATATTCAGCTTAAACGTTTGTAAATCAACTCTGAATTAAGTATCCATCTGACATTTCGTGCTGTTCGCATATTCGGAGGATTGCGCAGTTTTGCACCCAAAGTACACCTGATGAAATCTACAATATTATTCATGGCTACATGTGCCACCCAAATCTTAGCACTTAGTATCAGTTTGCCTGGACTTCCTGTTGGCCTTTTTAAAAGTATTGTTCTGGCCCCGCCTTTACTCGAATCAGCATTAAACCACTCACCTTTCCCCATTGCACAAAGCGTCGTCAAACATGTGCAAACGTTCTTGAATCTGATTGTCAACAGCGGAGAGACAGGAGAAGGTGACGATGCTTGGGAAATTCCAACTAATATTAAGGGCGAATATCCTGTGCGGCCACTCTTCATTTTCAATCATAGTGACGAGAATTTCAAGTTGAAGCGAGATCTGGCCTTCGATACAATTTCCAATGGCCCACCCTTTCAGCTCCCGAATTCGACTCTACAAAACTTTTTCTTCATCGTACCCAGGGATGCAAACAAACCCTCACGGTTTCTCTCTCAGTTGCTCGGATTGCAACAATCTGCGGTGGAAACATTGGACCTCGGAAATTCGCCAATGGCCGTCTTCGTCTACGGGATTTCCCAGGATAGTAGTGCAGAACCTTTCGATGACTTGGCACGGTTCTGGTTGTCCAAATGGGGGATTGATACTTTTCTAAACTCTGTATTTTGTAACATGGGAATACCTAACAGCTACTGCGTCTCCATTCGGAACCTGGATGAGGTCCACGCCACAGCTTTCAAGCGCACGCTATCAGGAACCGTGATGGATGACCATAGCACAGGTACCCTTGGCAAACGACAGGATGCTGAAAGCGAAAACAGGGACGAAAACATGGCCGATGCCAGTTCCGAAAACGATGATGACAAAGATGACGACAACAAAGGCAGCCAAGAGGCCGCGGATCATGAAAGCGCCGATACCGACTCCGGGTCAGAGTATGTCTTCGAGGCCAATTTGATCAAGCAAATCGTCGACAAAGCAGCGCAGGCAAAAGACAGGACCCTCCAGTTGATCAAGGATCCGCAGCCGTTCATGGATGAGCTAGACCGGACGGTCGACGAAGCTATTGGAAGAGTCCAGGACAGAGCCCACTACAAGCTCCAGCGCGGAGCCAACATGCTTGCACCTGAGTATTCAAGTGATGACTGGCATTACGCGTTCGAGCGACTCGACAGCAGCGACTCGGACCTGGACGATGACATATGGAAACGCCTGGATGACGCCGAATATGAGAGCATCGTTATGCCTTTGTCCTTTTATCAGCAGCCCAGCCGCAATATGAAAAGACAGGAGTCAGACTGCAAGCCTGTCACTTGGTACAATGTGTTCCACTACAGCATCTTCGGGTCACCGAGATTCTGCCCTTGAGAATTGCTTGTTGCTTGTTGCTTCTTGCTGGTGTTGCAGTTGTTTGTTCCTTATCTCTTGCGATCATAGAAACCTTTGTACTGCTGGTTTTCGCTACCCTGGTAGTTGGTCTGGAAATTCTGGTATGCGTTCGTCAGATTGCCAACGATGGTCAGTGTAGGTTCCTGAGGCAGCTCTGAGTCTACAAGGGAACCCTTGGAAAGGCTCTCCTTATCGGCATAGGCAGAGTTGAACGCTGCCCGGCGACCAGTGGAGTCTTCATCGTAGAATGAATCACTGTCAGCATAAGGCTCACCAGCACGAGCGTGCTCGTGGCCCTTCATAGCAGAGGCACCGAGGGCCACCAATTCAATGTCGTCCTGACCAGCTGCAGCTTTGTTGGACTTCGCACCCATGCGAGGTAAGAACGAGACACGGTCGTCCTTCATAGGTTGGTACCGTGTGTCGGGGTTCTTGTATACAAGCGCCAACGTGCAAGTCACGATGGTGAAAATCAACAAGAATAAAGCAAAAGCTGCGTTTAGCACGAAGTATACCACGCCCATGACGGCAGCCACCACCTGGGGCTGGCCAAAGACGTAACTGAAGAACATGAAGAAGAGGGCATTGATGGTGTTGATCACGGAAATGGTGATGTTGAAACCGTTGGTACGCTTATCCATGTATGGGCGAATCCAGCACACAGCAACGCAGAAGGCAAGCTCAATGACAAATACAATCACAGCTTGCACACGGCCGTGACTTTGCAACACAGCAACAAACAAAGTCTTAAAGAGAACGTAAGCAAGGGTGACAATCAAAAAGTAGTAGCAATCGGCACGGTACTGAACGTAGACAAAGCCAAACTTGTTCAAAAAGCGGCCATCTCCGTACAAGAGATAAGCGGCATTCTTATGGTCACGAACAGAGCGACGTCCCCTCAAGATCACCTTAGCAGCGGCGTATACCAAGAGACCTAAGTTGACGATAATGAGGAACACGGCCACGACAACAATGCCGGCAGAGTCATGCACAGTCAACTCCCAGAGACCGAGAACGAGAACCTGAGGCATTGAAACCACCAAGAGCCGAAACATGGCACCCTTGATGATGTTCAGCCACTGCAGTCTGTACTCCAGGAATTTGCCCTCGTTCATCATTTTGGAGCGGATGCAAATCTCGATGATGGCCTTGAAAAACGTCATGACTGCAACAACCAAAAAGGCGAAGAAAAGTAAGAAGATCGTGGTCGTCATGTAGAGATTGGTGATCTCGATGTGGGCCAAGTAGGCGACTCTCTGAATTCCACGCAAGACCAACACCTTGGTGCCCAACGACGCTTCCTTCTCGTTCGTAGTATAAAGAGTCGAGTTGAGCCTATCACTGAGGCCCGAATGGTCTGTGTCAAGGGTGATAGCTCTCTTAGCAAGCTCGATAGGGTTGCCAAATGTCTGAGCCAACGGGTTGTTGTTGAAGTCAAAGCTACGCTTCTGAACAGAAATCGAGTAGTGGTTGTCTCCAAGAATGTTGGTAGGAGTACCACCTGTCGACTGCAAGTACCAGTTGGCGATGTCTTGAATGAAGGCTGTTCTGATAACACCGAGCGACCACTGGAAGTTTTGAGCCCAGGCCGCCGCGATCGGAGGCGCCTTAGCTACTGCTAACATGGAAGTGATGGCTAAAGACTGGAAATACACGAAAAGCGACATCGAGTTCGAGGCAATGTGCGCCGCAGTACTGGAGTGCCCAATTACCGAGATCACACCCGAGGTGATGACTCCCAAACCAGAAATTGCAGCAATGGGCCACGCAGCATATTTTGTCTGCACGGTTTTTCCGTTGGTGACAGTAGCCTCCACACAGGCAAGTGGTGCTCCGGATTCCTTGTTATTCAAGTTGATTCTCACACGAGCATCAATGTCAGGAATGGTAAATGCTACTCCGGGAATTTGATTTGAGATCAGCGAAGGAACATCGTACTTGTAGGAAATATCCAAGTGACCCGAAGTCAAAGGGCAGATTCCCAGAAGTTCCGACAAGTCACAGAGATCAACGTCCTGGGACAAAACCTTCAAACCGTAGACGATCAATTGAATGGTGGCCGTCACATTAACACCGTTGATGTTAGAGACTGCCTGAATGTCGAAATTGACGACTTTTTGGGATGGATAGTACACCACATCGAAATACGACGACCACACCTGCGAGTTGTCCATACATGTGAGCAAAGACAGAGCCAGAAGCGATTTGGTGGAGTTGGAGGCACTGACAACCGCCACTAGAAGGGTAAAAACCCAGCTAAAGTTCATGGCGTGGTATGGGCTTGAGGTCCTGAATTTTTTTTTCCAAAGTGAGGGGATTCCAAGGGGCTGTGACCAAAGAAGATTGGACGTGTGCTAAAGATTTAAAATACACTTCAACAGGAACAGACGATGAACAAGTTGTTTAACGAAGGCTATGAATTTTGAAGAGCTCAAGATGATGGTTTCAGACCGTGAATGTGGAGCAGCGCTAAGCTTACTTAAAATAGACGGATTTGATTTCCTCTCGGGCTGTGCGCAGGACACTGTTTTCTTCCCCAAACGTGATCTGATCTGTGCACAACAAAAATGGCCAGAAAGAAAACGGAGGTAGAATAATTACTGACTAGAAGTTTGGGCAAAGATTTAAGAATTGCGAGTGATTTCGTGCTTATAGCTTTATTGGATAGTGCTATTTTATTTTTTCAAGTAAAACCGTTACAACGCCCGAGCAAGGCTGTGCGAGATTAAGAATCCTATACTTGGCGGTAAAAACAAACATTGGCAGAGCGCGGCGGAATCACGGAAACAACTCGGCGCCTAGTTTTCAAAAAAAATCTCGAGTTGCTCTACGAAAACTTCATGATGTGATATTACCTTCTTTTCACGGAGGTGATTTTTTTCATCAGGGCTGTGCTGCTTCGCCTCGTTCACTCAATTAAAATTGTCCATTTCATACTCAAGTTGGCTTAGTACGGAATGCCGTTCGTCAAACGCTGGAATTCATCGTAGCCGGTGGTGTAGAAACTTTCAAACGACTTCTTGATCAAAGACTTGAAATACAACGCTGCATCCTTGTCGCTCTTCAAAGGTACAAATCTCTTTCTCAATTTCTTGATAGTGTGCTCTTTGAAGCAAGGAAGGCCACTCTCCATCATAGGCTGAATGCACCGGATGATTGTTTCCATGTATGGGCGACACGCAAGGTATCCCTTGATACAGAGTTCCTCGTACCACTGGAACGCCTGGGTGTTCTCGTTGCCTCCAAGTACCATCACCATTTCCTTGGTGAGCTTGAAGGGCGCTGCCTCGAATCTCACTCCACCGGGAACGATGTCGAAACAGAAACCGAAATCAATATGAAGCACGTGGCCCTGGTCATCGTACATGATGTTACCGTTGTGTCTGTCCTTGAACTGCAACAAGTATGAGATAATCGAATAGGCAGCAAGCGACCGAATCAAATTATTACGGGCTTTCTGAAATTCAATCAGCTTCTCGGGTCCAAATTTGGTGATGTAGTACTCATACAACCCATTCACAGCCTCACGACCAAGCATGTCCCTACTGGTGGAGTTGGGAAGCACGTCGATAACACCACACCCAGGAGCAGTGGCCGTGACTCGGTATGGGAACACATAAAGATCCAAACCGGCATTAAGCCAGATTGTCCTGAACACCGAAATTAACTGGAGTGCAAGAACATCTTGTCTACAATCATCACCAACTTTGAAAATGGCACTTTGCCATTTCTCGATTGGGACATGGACAACTCTGCCGTAGTCATCAACATCCTCAACAGTTTTCTTGATTTTGAAAGTGGCCATGAATGGTGCCTTCGCGTGTGACTGCAAAGGCTTACCCGACTTCCTGTTGATGTCCACCAAGACACCGTCCGGATTTGAAGGCAAGTATACTCCCGGCTGAACTTCAATTCTGGCCATTTCTTCGTCGATCTTGATTTTCTTTTCAGCCTTGGATTTCTTGATGTACGGCTTCAACTTTCCTGAAATAGATGTCACTTCATTGAAAAACCCGAATTCCTTCTTGTAGAAGGTCAAGTCTTTATTGCTGAAACTCTTCAACATAAGTTCCTGAATATCATCAAGCACTGGCTTCAAGCTATCAGGATCTGTAGCCTCTTCATCTTTGTAGCTATTGGCCAACATATTCCAGATGATTTGATGAGCAAAAAGCTGCGACACATGAGCGGTCTCGAGAATGAACCGTTTCACATATCCAAGCGCATCGTATCTCAAAGTCTGCACAATCTGCGGTACATAGAAAAATGTCAAATTGACATCTTGCGACTCAAGTGAGCGCATGGTGTACTGCAAAATGTAGGGGTTCTTTCCAAAAGGTGGGAGGAACAAGGTGATGGCATCGATTGGAGAAACTGCCTCCCAGAAAAGCAAATGATGCGAAGGCATACTGGTGCCAGCATTGATTCCAATGAAGTACTGAACGGCTTCTGGGCTGTTAATGGCCGCCACAGGATTCTCGCTGATCAATTTTTGCAAGAGTTCGTCCAAGTTCTTGAGCTTGTAACGATTAGCCAAATTGACAGCTAACTGGGGGTCCAAAGCGTACGCCTTGGTAATATGCTCTCCACCAATGTGGCTGGAGACGTAACTCCCTCTGATATCAGAGGGCAGCGAAGGGTTTAACCACACCCCGATTTTGTTGATCTCGTCGTCCATGAAAAACAACAACAACAACTTCTTCAGCTCGAGACGTTCAGTCAGGAATGTGTTGGTGCCAGCAATGAGCTTAGCTACTTCTTGGAGCAAAATGAAGTCTGCCTTCACCTTAAGAGTGTTACTTCCGAATGGGAAGTTCGATCTCAGCTTGAACCACGAAAGGGCGCCATCAAATATGAGCTCGGTAAGACGTTGTCTGCTGCGAGAACCCAATCTGTTGTGGTAGTTCAAGACCTCGAAAGCAAAGCGCACCAACTCGAATCGGACGACACGAGCAAAAGGATGCAAACTGGCGTTGGCCAAGTGCGATAATCCCATAACAATGAATCTTGTGAAGATCTTCAAGAGATGGTCACTCTGGTGCATTGTGGCCTCGAAGTTAGATGATAAGAGTCTAATGATGTGGGCATGAGGGTGGAACGTTTTTGCAACCGAGGAAGCAAGTTTCTCCACATGCTTGAAGTCACTTGGAGAATACTCCATTCTGCTGAATTCTGCCTCTGTGAGGTCGTACTCCTTGCAGAATACTCCGCGGCTCATGGAGATTGACTGCTCCCAGAACTGTGCTATCTCAGCAATGACAGTGATCTGGAGGTCTGGCCGCTCTTTCATCACAGCACCCCAGATGGCAGTGGCTGCTTTCATGATTTCTGCGTCAAAGGCGACAAATGGAATTTCCACCAAGTACCTGACTAGCTCAGCCAAGTTCTCGTCTTGGACTAGAGCAAACCCAGCAATTTCGCTCATGAGCTCAATAGTTTCTTGCTCCGGAATATGGCTATCCTTGTCTTTTACATATTTCCTGAGCGACAGCATTTGGTTTCTGATGTTGACAAGAAGCTTGTCGGCTTCACCAGGGTTGTGGATCGAAACTCTATTCAAAAGGTCGGTGACAAAATTAGATCTCCAGTTTAACTGGGACACCAATGAAGGGAGCAAGTTGACAGAGTTAAAACGAGGAGCATGGGTAAGCTCACGGTCGGTTGAGCCGATGGTGCCCGCCATTTCCAAAGCAAAAGACACTCCATACTGGACTTGATTATTGGCTTGAATTGACTCAAGTTCAGCAACATACAGCTGAATCAAACTCTTCGTGTCAAAGGAGCATTTCCACAAGAGCAACTTGAGCCAAGCACGTGCTTTGTCCTGTAATCTGTTGAACGTCGAAGATCTCCACGAGTAGGAGTCAGGCAAGGACAACCGGGTCCCCGACTTTTTCGCGGTGTAAACAAATGTTGGCTCATACTGATTGACTTCGGCGTCAAGCACACTGTCATACAAAAGAGTCAAAAGATCAAACAATGCGAATAAACTCTTATGGTGACAAAGGGATGAAGGAACCTTGTTGATGAGCAAGTCACAACACTGGATTGCAGCATCTTGTAAGTCCTCGAGACCATAACAACACAATGTTAACATGGCAGTTAGCTGTTCAGCAATGTTGTCGGCAGCGAATTGCTTGTCAGCACCGGTATTCACGAGGTTAACGAACTGCTTGTTGATGTGGAACGCAATTGATCCTAAGCTCTTATCGATTCCACTAGTATGCATAGATGGATCCGAGTAATACTTAAGGATGGTATGGCAGTCTCCAGATTTCACTCTGAGTGACTCCACAAGGAGAGCGGCCGAAAGGAACATCAACTTGGTGTACGACATTGTTCTTGAAACCTCGAAGACGTCACCAACAATGTGGCGTTGGTCCTTCACATTATGGTTAGATGAACCTCGTTTGAGTACAGTATTCAACTCTAAGGACGTTTCTGTACGGTTCCAAGAGAGCGTCAGCGCTAAAGGTGGAGTGTTGTAGGCAATACGCTCCAACTCAATTTTGTAAGTTTTGCTATGTGGAGACTCCACAGAGTATCCGTGAACCACCATATTGAACCAAATATTGCGGAACAAGTCGACTAGCGCACTTTCAGTAACCTTGTATGGTTTTTCACCCTTGTGAACATCAGGCAAAAGCTCGGCAAGCGGACCCAAGTACAACGCAATCTGGTCACCAATAGCAGAGATTTCGTTGTGAGACCTATGGTGATCCAACGTATGAACGTCACCTCGAGAAATGATGCCGGTAAGCATTTCCGCCAAGTAGACTTTATAGAGCGGATTTTTTGGAGTCAAGTTGTGAGACAAATCACAGCGAGCATTGCGAATGATGGACAACAATTCAGTGTTACCCTCAGTGAAGGCGTCAAACAGCAATTTGTGGAAAAGACGCACCAAAATGATAAACTCCTTCTTGGGGAGATGAGGTGCACAGTAGGCCAAACCCTTGAGTACATAAGGTGCCGTGGTGGAGTTGAGCTTTATCACCTTCTGGGACAAAATAGTGACAGCCAAAGTGCTCACGGACTCGTCCTCACACGCCGAAACAACTTCGATGATTGCGGTTACGGCATTTTCACACACCTTCTTGTACTCGTATTCATTGAAACCTGCACTGTCTTTTGATTCCTGAGAGACACTTTGCCTTTTCAGTAACGTGTTGTTCCGGATCAAACGGTTCGGATTGCCGGCTTCAGCTTTTGTGGCTGCAGCCTCAGAGGTGACACCGTTTCTCAAACCTGTAGAGCGGCGGCTTCTGATCTGGAGCTGCAATCCATCATGGCCCACGAATAGCAAGTTGGTGAGAGCGTATATAGTGGTCACCACAGCATCCTGAGAGAGCATTTTACTGGCAATTCCGACTGCCTTAGCAACGGCCTGGCAGAGGCCAGTCGACAAGTTTGGGTTGGCGACCAAAGACGTAAATGCCCTGGTGAGCAGGAACCCAATCAGCGGTTCGGAGAATACAAGGAGAGAGCCCAACTGAATGACAGATGCACCAAGATTCTGGTCCAACATGACGTCGTAGATTCCAATGGACGAATTGAAAAATCCACGTGCCGTCTCAATGTTCACGACCTCAGCAATGGCACCACAAGCGATCACCTGCAACAAGTGTGACTTGGCCAAATAGCCAAGCTTCAAGCGTCCGAGTGTGGAGTAGATGATGAAAGACTCACCACGGTCCAAAAACTCCATCTTTTGGAGGGCATTCTGAGCCAAGAGCGAGAGAATGTCTAACTGTGGGCCGGCCAAGCGAAGTCCTAGACTCAGTGTTTCGTCAAGCAGAAGATTGTCTGTACTGCCCACTAAGGAGTTGACAGAAGCACGTGCAGTGCCGTTGGCAGTTCCATTAGCGGTTCCATTGGCAGTTCCATTTACGGTGCCGTTTGCAGTGACCATTCCACCTGTGTTGTCGGGCAGGTTCTCCGTTGATTGAACGGCTAGTCTGGCAAATAAATAGTCCATCAACGACAAATTTTTCGTACCCACGCAAGCGGATGTAATGCTGACCATCAACTTTGACAACTGCTCCACGAACAAGATGGGCGAGAACTCAATGGTAGGATCGGCCTCAAAGTTCTGTGCAATGTAGTCACGATTGCCAGAAGCAAACGTTTCGAGTTCGCTCAAAAAGTCAAAGTTGTCCACGCAGGTGTCAAGCAAATGAACCACCTTGTAGGCACTTTTTGACAGCGCAAAGAATTGGGGCTTCGAATCCAAGCCTTTCAAAACACCCAAAAGGGTCAAATAATCGGAAAGACCCAAATCTTTAGACTCGAAGAACTTCCGAATAAACTGAGAGAACGACGACACAACCAAGTCCAACAAGAACTGGTCATTGACGATGGCCAATTGAGCCAAAGCCAGGGAGAGCTTTTGGCCCAAAATTAACCATGCCGATTTCTTCCCGGTTGACCGCAATACGGCATCTGTGAAGCGGAGTCCAGGCAATGCATTCAAGTACTCGGTAAATTTGGCAACCAACTCCTGCGCCTGCTTTGGGAATATCACATCCAGGGTGGTTGCGTCGCATAGACCCAACAATATTTCGTACTCGCTTAAGGACACCGGGCTCTTGGTCAACTGGAGACTTGGAGTCAACTCCGAAGTTGCGGGGCTAGCGATAGAAAGTCGAGCAAGACGAGCGTAGGCATCTGCTCGAATGAAATCACGAGGCAAGCCGAAATAATCCATTCTCGCGAAGACTTCGTGGTACTAACAAAATTTGCTGCCGCTTTCCGGAAACCTGGAGATTATATGGTGGAGTACGCTGACTGCGGGCCATGCAGGATAAACTGCCGCATTAGGACAGAGCTTCTCTCACATGAGTGCTACCTCGAGTCAAATGCCGGACAAGAATTTTTAGAATGATCGGGTCAATTAGGAGGTAAAATCGTATCCTGCGTCAGCCCAATTGGGACCCTGGTTGTTTCCGACGGTCAGCAATTGGACTCCAGCAACCATCATGATAAGATCAGAAAAATGGTTCAACCTGTTTAGAATAGATAGTAGAGATACGAAACTCAGCAACAAGAAAATGGAGTTTTGATCTCCTTCTCTCGGCCGCTCAAGTCTGGAAATATATACATAAAAGGTATTAGAGAATGCACTGGATTAGCTGGAGAAGCTGCACCTAGGGCAAAATGGGGGCGGGCGGGGAATCATAGTAGTATGCAAAGAAGTTTGATAAAGTTGGCGTAATGCAGGTCGCAATAGGATGAGGGCGGAATAGTCAGGGCAGCCAAGTTAGTCGGCAGTTACGCTCCACAGTAGGTGATTCCGAGAAAGAGTAAGTGGGAAAGGCAACATCTTCAACAATCGCACCCTGGATGTTCTACGATGCCGCTGGTGTGCGACCGGAAACTGTCTGATTCTTTTCCGGTATCAAGCGACTATTCGACACCTTGTGCTGGCCCCAGTGATGACATTCCAAGTTGGAAATCCTACAAAAGGCGATATATATCTTTCCTGATTCATTGCAGTGCGCCGTAGTTGCATCTTCTTCCTAATATAAATAGTAGAGCCCACAGTGGTCGCCGATTCTCCTTACCTTTAATGAAGTAAGGCTAAGTCAAAACCTGCGTAGGCTTAGGTTGTCTAACAAACTCATCAAATACCGAATGAACAACCAGCACCCAATCCCTAAATGCCCCTATTCTCCCAGCATCTACACTACAAAGTCTGCCCATTCCGTCCATTATATCCGTGCTTAGCTGTAGGTTTCGATCAATGTGTCCCGCAAGTTCCCGGCAATCTGGTCGGGCTGTGCATCCTGCAAGCGGAAGATAGACTCAATTACGCTCAACTCGGGAGCAGTGGTGTCCAAGCCTGCAACAGAAACCCAGTCGTTGACGACAAGTCCAGCACCAACAACTGAAGATCCGCGGTTCACGGTACCTGCAACAACAGGAACCTGCAAAAGCGACAGCAATTCTTCCTGGTCGGCGATGCTAGTCTGTGGGTGAACCAAGGCACCCTGGTTAGACAATGAACAGTAAGTTCCAACAAGAACGTTACCGGCGATCGTCTGACGGAACACTTCAACACCAAGAACATCGGCAATGAGTTCTTCAGTCTCTCTTTCAATGTCTGGGTGCACAAGGGCCACGTAATCGTTACAACAAATGACGTTTCCGAGAGCAGAAAGTCTCTCTTCAACTCTCTGGATTTTCACGGAATCAGGGAGCGAATTTCTCAAATGCATCAATTCTTGGTCGGTAGTCTGCGTGGGAACTAGAAGACCACGACGGTTGCCAGCGGTCATACGGCCCACGATTCTGGTTCCAGCGATTGTGGTTCTGACAATGGGGACAACGTCGCCCAACTCAGCCTCGAACGCCGAGTAAAAGTTTTCTGAGCCACCAACAGCCACCAAAGCATAAGAGTTGGTCAACTTGGCAAAAACGCCCACCTCGTTGGAATTTTCAAACTGAGTTCTGGATGCCATGTAGTTCGATGCGATGAGAATTTTGCAGAGTGCACAGTGCGATGAGGTAGGTGGCGACTCGAGGCACCACTGAGGTGTGGAAAACGATTCTGATTGGTTAGGGAGAGTGGGAGATCATCCGTGTTTAAAATGTTTTGGTTCTCGAGCTCTTCTGGGAAGCCTTTGGTGTATATTGCGAAGTGGAGCCTTGGGAGATGACGTGGGATGGTTGGCACATCGTCGGTAAATTTATTTAAATTTTTAGGTATTTGATCAGGCGTTCATTTGAGGTAGACATCGAGTTTTTAATTGTGCTTGCCTTTGGCTTTTGGTCTCATTTGCATTGGCAAGTGCATCCATGGGCTTTCACGTACTCGGCGTGCCTACTCCATCACCATACTTTCAACTGCGCAATTGTACACCGGAAACGAAAAGCTTTCTATTACTAATTGGATTTCCCTCTTTCCATAGCCCGCGTACCTTCGATATCCGCTGTCGAACAATAGGATGGCACTCACGAGATAAGATTCAGGACACAGCTGGCGTCTTATCGCATGCGTTGACATCCACTTCAGCTTATCCTTAGTAGTATATTCCCGCCATGTCCTATCCGCAACACACTTTGGGATCAGTCATTACATTATATCTTTGAATTATCTCCTCTACATTAGCAAATGTCATATTTTTATTTTATTACCTTTATCATTATGTTTTGTATCTTAATCAAGCCCAGGAGCTTGAATCTCCTCATCGCTGTCGGTCTCATCCCACTCAGCATCCTCCATTTCTTCATCCTCTGCCTCGTGGTTGGGTAACACTTCAAGGCCCTTGTCAGTGCTGACAACACGTGCGGTCTCCTTATCCTTGATCTGGCCCTTCAACAAGAGAACAGCCAATTTGTTCAAGATTTCGCGCTGGATGAGTCTGTTCAATGGTCTGGCACCAAGATCAGGCGAATAACCATTGTTGCAGAGATACTCGAGAGCCGAGTCGTCAAGGTCCAAGGTAAGGAACTTACCGTTGGCTGCGAACCGTTTCTGAATCTCCGCTATACGGATCCTCACAATCTTGGCGATGGCCTTCTTTGACAACCGGTTGAACACCACCATTGACGAGATTCTGTTCAAAAACTCGGGACGGAAGTGGTGTCTGACAGCTTCCATAACCAACTCCTTGGTCTGCGCATCCACTTTAGAGCCCTTCGATGCATTGATGTACTCAGCACCCAAGTTGGAGGTCATGATGATGATGCAGTTGGCGAAGTTGATTACTTTTCCCTGCGAGGAAGTGACTCTACCGTCGTCAAGAATCTGCAACAACACTGTCAAAACCTCAGGGGCAGCTTTCTCAACCTCGTCGAAAAGAACCACAGAGTATGGTCTTCTCAAAACAGCCTCGGTGAGAATTCCTCCTTCCTCATAGCCAACATAACCAGGAGCAGCACCCAACAACTTGGATGCTGACCATTTGTCACCTAATTCGGAACAGTCAATTCTGACCATAGCCCGTTCATCAGCAAACAAGAAGCCAGCAACCTTCTTCGCCAATTCGGTTTTTCCCAGGCCAGAAAGGCCAAGGAACATGAAAGAAGCAGGCTGGTTGGGGTTGGCCAACCCTGATCTTGTCAATCTCACCGCATTCGACACCACCTTGACGGCTTCACTCTGGCCCACGACCTCAGACGACAAAACTTTTTCCATGTTGATCAACTTGGAGTTTTCGGCCTGTGTGAGCTTAGTAACGGGAATTCCAGTCAAGCGAGCGGCAGTTTCAGCCACCGCATCAGCGCCAACAACGTTGTTGAGCATCAGAGCACTAGCGTCTTCTTCGGCGACTTTCACCTCCAACTCGGCGATCTGCTTCTTGACATCAGGGATTGCAAAGTAACGCAAATCTGCTGCCGAAGCGTTGTCTCTTCTTCTCTCAGCATCGTGAGCCTTAACTTCCAAGTCGTCCAATTTACGTTTGAGAGTCGTGAGTTCATCGTGGCCCTTTCTCTCCTGGTTGAATCTCTCTTTAAGCGGAGTCAATTTCTCGTTGAGTTCGGCCTGCTTTCTTCTCGCCTGCTCAAGTCTCTCCTTAGAGTCGGCGTCAGCATCCTTGTCTCTCTCAAGAGCATTGATTTCAACCTCCACCAAGTGCAACTGTCTTTCGAGACTGTCAAGCTCTTCGGGCTTGGAGTCTCTCTGAACTGCCACAGTGGCGGCAGTCTCATCCATGAGGTCGACGGCAGAATCTGGTAGACTGCGGTACGTCAAGTAACGAGACGCCAACTGAGCAGCAGTGACAAGAGCCGAGTCCAAAATACGGACACCGTGATGGATCTCGTACTTGGGCTGCAAGCCTCTCAAAATGGCCACCGTTTCGGGAATAGTCGTGGCCGGCACGTCTATCTTTTGGAATCTCCTCTCGAATGCGCCGTCCTTAGCAATGTGCTTACGGTACTCCGCAAATGTGGTGGCACCAATGCAGTGGAGTGCTCCTCTGGCCAACATGGGCTTCAACAAGTTTGCGGCATCGCTCTTGCCGTCACCCATAAGCATGTGGATTTCGTCAATGAAGAGAATAATCATCTCCTTCGACTTTTCGATCTCGTTGAGGACACCTTTGATTCTCTCCTCAAACTCTCCCTTGTATTTTGCACCCGCAGTCAACGCACCCAAATCTAAGGCGAAAAGACGGGAGTTTGCCAAAATCGAGGGAACATCGCCATCGACAATTCTCTGGGCAACACCCTCGACAATCGAAGTTTTGCCCACTCCGGCCTCTCCAATGAGCACCGAGTTGGATTTGGAACGTCTGGCAAGCACTCTGATGACCCGGCGGATTTCTTCCTCACGGCCAATCACAGGGTCAATTTTACCTTCTCTTGCTTTCTCAGTCAAGTCTTCACAGTACTTGCTAAGAAATTCAAATGCTTGTGACAGGTCGGCCTGTCTGGAGTCGATTCTCTGGTCTCCTCTCAATTCAATTGCTTGAGTCTTGACAGTCTCAACATTAATCTGGGCTTCTTTGAAGATGTCTTTTATCGAAGAATCCTGGAGGAGAGCCAAGAAAATGTGATCCTGGGCCACGTAGCTGTCTTTCTGCTGGGCCTTAATTTTGGTAGCATTAGAGAGAACTTGCCCAGCAGCATAACTGAGCCGGACTTCGTCAGGTGCCGGTGTCTGCAGAGGCATTCTCACCAAGTGGCGGTTGACGATTCTCTCAAAATCGGGCCACTCGTAACGAGATTTCTGAATGAGTGTTTTGAGGTACATGGTTGAATTTTCATCGTCAGTAGGAACCATCGCAGCCAAGAAGTGGAGCGGCACCACCTGTGAGTGGGAGCCGTCCTTGGCCAATTGCATACCTCTTTGGATAATTTGCAAAGCGTTATCTGTGAATTGCGTTTCGTCCATGGTTTGTGTTTGCGTAGGGAGATTGCGATGAGACCACTGGGTTATATAATTTGTGGGGAGCCCATGCGAGAAGATTCTAGAATGCAGGAGTGGGTTCTAGATGGTTCGCCGTGAGAGTGGACCACTCGGCAAAACCACAGAGATGTCAAGGAGGAAAACACGGATTCAGTGACCGCAAAGAAGGTCGTAGGAAATTTGTGAACTCGTTGAAAGCACAGAGAGTGCAGTTTATTGGGCCATAGCAAACCAGGCCAGTGTATTGTATACAGGACGATAAGCGGCGCTAGCAAATCACGAGATACTCAGCGACCACTTTGCAGGGCAAAATGTGGCACGCCGGGCAGGCCAATTGTGAAAATCTGACCACTCGCGGAAGTGCCGAGCCGCTTCCAGATCACGTTCCCGAGCTCAGATCTGCATTGCCGCTTTCGGCGTGAGTGTCTTCAATCGCAGGCTTCTAAGCTATACCTTACCCTCTGAACCTCTACTGCGCCATCTTAGCATCTACTCGCATATTTGCGTAGCCTGCTTGTAGGTGTCCTGCATTCGAAATAAGTTCGCACTTTAGGTTGCAAGCTTCATGACCCTGCAAAGTTCTGACTCTCGACCTGAAGTTTCCAATAATTAATGGGCTACTGCCACTGCTGATAGGCCTGGCCATACTGCGGATTGGCCTGCTGGTTGGCTTGCTGAAATTGACCCGTCTGTTGAAATTGACCAGGCTGCTGAAACTGGCCCGATTGTTGAAATTGGCCAGGTTGCTGAAATTGTGCCGTCTGTTGAGCCTGGCCTTGCTGCTGAAATTGTCCCATCTGCTGAAACTGTCCTGCCTGCTGATTCTGGTATCCAGTTGGATAACCCGCAAAACCCGTGGGTTGTTGTCCCAAATTTTGTGCTGGCGCCGTCTGCTGGCTCTGCTGCAGAGTCTGGTTTCCATAGAGCAGCAAGATGTTTTGGCGCGTAGCCTGGGCCTGTAACTGGGCAGTCTGCTGTTGGGCAAACTGTGGGTTTGTTTGCTGCATCAACATTTGCTGATGCTGCGGGTTGTTGGGATCCAAATACTGCTGTCCATTGGAGTCAATGTACAGGATCTGGCCAGTAACAGGGTCTGTGTACTGGTAAATTTGAGGCTGAGCCAGAGCAGCAGCAGAAGCTGTAGCTGAATTTGCCTGCGTCTGCGTCCACCACTCTGGAGACCCATTGGTTGCGGCGGGTGCAGTAGCAGGTGCGGTACTTTGTTGAGGGCGCTTGGGCAATTCAGGAGGACGCTCGGTCTTGGAAGGGTTCAATTTATCATCTAGATCCAAAATGTCCAACGCCGTTTCGATATTTCCCTGGCTTAGAAGTAATGACTCCAACACTGCATCTCTGTCGGAAAATCCAAGACTCATGATTTTGCGTAACTGGGACTGATGCTGTGTTTGCTCATACTGAGTCAATTTCCGATGAGAAAGGCGAGGTAACGGCGTAGATGTCAGTCTCAGGCCGGCTCGAGACCGTCTAGATCCAGGGTTATCCCCACGTGACGAATCATCACTGTTGCGAGAATACACCTCGTCACCACCATCGTCAATATCGTCTCTAAACTTCTGTAAAATGTACTTTTCGCGCAAGAATTCCTCAATGAGAAAATCGTCATTGTCGTCCACCGGGAAAGGTACCCTCTTGGGGTTCCAACGATCCCGGGCGCGTTTGTTGCCAATTCGCTTTAGGTTTTCGATTTCTTCGGAATTCCACAGTTCTAGAGTCAATGACTTGACACGTGAAATCTGGCCGCCTCGCGGTCCCAGCACAGAAAGCACTTTTTTATGGCAGTTGGCACAACGGCCGCAGAGGAGAATACCGAGATTCACAGATGCCCATGTGGGATATTCTTGGGAGCATTCACCACATTTGTTGGCATTTCCACGCAAATTTATGGCATCTATAAGCGCCTTTTCTTGTGTTTTAGCTGACTTTCTGAACATGTTGGTGAGACTCGGCGCAACGTGTGTGCAGGCTGTGGAGAAGTGGCAGGGAAGCACGGATGCCGAGATTCAGTATGTAGGCTGAAATAATTGCCCAGCAAGGCCGGTCTGAGATTTGAGTTTTAAAACGGTGCTAGGATATATAGAATAAGTGATTACTGCATTTATGTCACATTTACGCCAACTTGACCTGCATTTGATTAAATCGTTACTGAAATTGATTACTCTCGGCCGTGAGGTAGCCATCGGCTGCTCTATAAATCCATAATGAGAGGCACAGTTCCGAGAAACTATTAGGCTCGGTTAATATGCAAGGCTGGCCACGTACAAATGCCGTCATGGCTTATTCAACCACAACTGGTTTGCTGAGAAGTCACTTGAAATGTAGTCGGTAGCTCAATAAGCGACATCTCTACCACAATACTGTTTCAAAATAGCGCTCTCAGCTCGGAACCAACGAGACCACAGACGGGGGCCCAGAGGTTCCTCGCACCACCAAGTCCCTCGCTTCCATACGTAATCCACCCAACAGTCGCGACACTTCGAGCAGCTCAAGAAGGTCCTTGAGCTTATAAAACTCCTCAGTGGAGATTCTCTTGTTGTTAGGAGTCTCACCAACCATCAACGTCACGTGGAAGTTGATTTGGGGCAATCCGTCGTCGAGAAGTTCGTTTGGACGAGATACCATTGTCGACCACTTGTAGTTTCCACCAATCACATCGGCCTGCTGCCGAACTACTGAAGAGAGGCCGCGCAAAAACTTAGTTTGGGCCAGGGAACCAGAATCATCGGGGGTGAGTGAGACACCAATAAATAGCGCCCCTGTGAGAGACGAGGTGAAAACACACAACTTGGGTGCAAAATCAAATGCAATGAACTGTTTAGGTTCGTCCTTGCCTATCATGATATCAAGAGGCAACGGTGGTTTTTCAATGATGAGTTCTTGGGGCGCAACCACCAGTGCTAGGGCCTTTCGAAGGTTGGACTCGAATTGTTGAGCTTTATGTCCTGGAAATGACACATTAGGAAACAAACTCACGTGGAGGTCGTTGACAGAGCGTACATTGGTGAACCCAAACTTCCCATAGACTTCAGTTCGAGAAGCCAGCTGTGGAAAGAAGTTGTAGCGATTTCGAAGGCTGGGCATTGTTAATAGTACCGCAGATCTTGTTGCTTCCACGAAGGCATTGATTTTCGATGTTGAGGCCGCCAGGGTTATCCATGGGATTGAAATGAAGCTGGACACCAGTTTGTGGCGGTTCATAGCATAGTTTTCAGAGAATGGAGTAAAATCGGGTACTGGAAATTCAATGTGTGGTGCTGGTGAAGTATCCGTACGTTCAGAGGTGTTTTCTGTGTCCAGGCTTTCTTCACTTGATGAGTACTGTGCCAAAGAGTCCATGGTGCAGGACAGTGCAATGCGAGAGCTGAAGTCATCGAATAGCGGATAGGGAGGAAAATGGGTCAGATCGAGAAATCAGCCGCCAATTCAAGGTTTCTGATTCATGGTTTCGAACTTGAATTTGGAGTGAGATCTGTGGGCAGGTTGTGACGTTGTCTCCAAAATTCTGGAGTCACTATGATGAAAATCGACATTCTAGCACAGCGAAAGCTTGAGATGACAAGGCTTTACTTTTGGAGCCCATTTGCTATCAGTTCCGAAACAGTCACATTCAAGTTTTGGAAGGCATTCCATAGACACGGCAATATCTGGACTTCTCCGAGGAATTCCGGCACCCACCGCGTCTACATACCGTACCCATAAATGTAGGACCGTTTCTATATACGTTTGACGGGAAAAAAAAAAAAGAAGAAAAACGGTGTAAATCATTCTGGCCAGTGCTTCTTAGAAGATTTGCCGAATTGGGTGGCGTGCTCGCATCGCTCCTTTTCCAATTTCCAGAATTCACTCTCCCGTAATGCCCTAAGACGCCAAGTTCCGCCCAGGCAAAATGCTGCCCGCTACGATTCGCTCGCTAGGCAAATTCGCATCGCGACATGCAAACAGAGCCGGAACCGGCAGCTATGTGCAGGTCAAGAATCGACTCAGAAACAAAACCGACGTTGGTCGCCAGAGAGGAGGGCGGAACCGGTAGCAGAAAGCTCTCTACATTTTTCGGGTACCTAATGTGTACTCGGCATCTCAAAGCCCTCCATCCGTAGCTCCGCGCGGAAATTAAGTGGAAGTT
This sequence comes from Hermanozyma aechmeae, assembly GCA_030583085.1. Classification (NCBI taxonomy): domain Eukaryota; kingdom Fungi; phylum Ascomycota; class Pichiomycetes; order Serinales; family Metschnikowiaceae; genus Hermanozyma; species Hermanozyma aechmeae. The sequence goes on along the minus strand of JAJMHA010000020.1, from coordinate 73,082 downwards.
CCTCCATTACTTCTATCTCACGTACCCCGCACTCCATAGTGCGCAAGAGAAAAGACAATAGAACAACCACAACAAAGATCTCCACGAAGATCAATGTAGCTGGCCTTCTGCGCAAGGCACCGAATATTGCGATTCAAAAGCTTTTATCCTTGCTAGGGCCTTCCCCGACACGCCCCGGTCGTATCTCTCCTCTATGAGTCACGTGGCCGCCGCGGTACAACTTAGATTTTTCTGAATTTTTCAGCTTCTTTTCCCCACTAGTCTTTTCCCTTAAAGAAATGTCTGGCCATGGAATAGAAAAGGTGACTTCTCAGCGCCGTCAGGGCAGCCTGGGCCGGCGTTCTCATGAGCTGCCCTTGCCCGAACTGCTAGAGAAGGTCGATGGCTTACATGAACTTCTGACAGAAGTGTCCAGAGTGCCGGTGCCAGATGAAATTTTCAACGTTAAACTCGTTTTGGTGGCCTTAACCGCTGCTTCTGCTGCCATCATCATCGGTTACGACGCGGGCTTCATCGGCAGCACTGTCTCTCTTCAATCTTTCAAAGATGAGTTCGGATTGCACACGCCTAAACTGACGTCCACAAACAGCGTGCTGGCCAACGTCGTGTCAGTATTTCAAGCCGGTGCGTATTTTGGTGCACTCCTCTTCTACCCGATCGGAGAATACTTTGGTCGGCGCACTGGGCTCAATCTTCTGGGTTTTCTCTTGACATTCGGAGCTGCGATTTCTTTGATTTCCAACAAGAAAAACGGTCTTGGTGCTATTTACGCGGGCCGTGTTATTACCGGAATAGGTATCGGCGGCTGTTCGGGTTTGGCTCCCATTTATGTCTCCGAGATTTCTCCAGCCCAGATTCGTGGAAAGCTTGTTGGATGCTGGGAAGTTGCGTGGCAAATAGGTGGGATCGTTGGATACTGGATCAACTACGGAGTCTCCCTTCATGTTGCGCCGTCCAGAAAGCAGTGGCTCATTCCTTTCGCTATCCAGCTTGTCCCACTGGGGATATTCTGGGGTCTCTGTTTCTTCTTGCCCGAGCTGCCGCGGCTTCTTCTCAGCCAGGGTAAAATCGAGAAAGCTCAGAGAAACTTGTCTTCCTTGCGCAACTTGCCCATGGACCATCCTTACTTCATCCAAGAGGTTAACGACATTCTGCAGGCGTTATCTAGAGACAAAGAGGAGACGGGTCAAGGCTTCTTCGCTCCGATCAAGACGCTTCTTTTCTCAAAGCATCTTCTTTATCGCCTTCTTCTTTCAACTTCGCTTTTCATGATGCAAAACGGTTTTGGCATCAATGCCATCACCTACTACTCACCTACTATATTCAAGTCGCTCGGCGTTAACGGCAACAATGCTTCGCTCTTATCCACCGGAATCTTTGGCATTATCAAGGGAGTGGCATCTGTGTTGTGGATATTCTTCCTAGTTGACCGCGTTGGCAGAAGAGTTTGTCTCTGCTACATTGCGCTTCCGTGCACAATTTGCATGTGGTACCTCGGAGCGTTTGTGAAACTTCAAGATCCTGCTGCCAAACTTGCTGCCGGCAATACCGATCTGACATCTGCCGGTGTCGCAGCCAAAGTCATGCTCTATATCTGGACATTTTTCTACGGCCTGTCGTGGAACGGTACGGTGTGGGTCATTTGTGCTGAAATATTCCCTCAGTCAGTACGCACAGCAGCCATGGCCATTAATGCGTCCTCCAACTGGTTCTGGGCTTTCATTTTGGGCCATTTTACCGGCCAGGCCTTGGAGGCCATGGGTTATGGTTTGTACTTTCTATTTGCTGGCATGTCTTTGGTTGCGCCCATAGTAGTGTGGTTTGTGTACCCCGAGACAAAGCTGGTTCCGTTGGAAGCAATGGACTATCTTTTTGAGGCACCAGCATGGAGAGCTCGTGAAGTTGCACTCGTGAAGTACAACGCAGAAGTGCGGCGTACGGATAGCGACACCGAGGAGACGGATATTTCGGCGTAATTGCTCGCCCCTACTGAATTGCCTGAAGAGAACTATTGTCGGCTATTCCTAACTCCCGTGCCAACTATGATATTGCAAAGATCCCTAGGTGTGTGCGGTTTGAGGGCGGAAAATAAAGCATCTTGCGCTCTAAAGTCTCCGAAGCTTTCTTATTTTCAAGGCGCATTTACACGAGCGACCTTCAAGCATTCCGTTGGACGTTTTTGCGCCCAATTTATCAGAATGTTACGATTAACGATTATATAACTTACACAAGCATTGCAGCCTGGCTCCTGGCTGCCAAAATACACATCTGATTTTGATTCTCCGTAAATCGCGAGTAATTTACTGATTCATCAACAATAATTACAAGCGCAGATCTTCACAAGTACGTTTAGAGGCTAGACAATGCCATGGAAAGCACGTGCAGACTGCAAGGAGACAATGCAGTTGGGAAATATCACAGTGTAGTCGCGGCGAATTTTTGATCCAAATCTTATCAGTCGCTCTTGACGGGTATTTGGCATTTACGGTATGCTGAAGTGATGGGCCGCCGTATGCAGCTCGCATCTGCAACTCTCGGAATAATACATAAACGTGCTCTAGTACGTAGCATAGGATGCAAACTAAAACGGAAAAAAATTCCCCCAAATATGGCCGGCATAATCTCTTCTTTTCTTTAAATCACTTTGATAAATTATAGCAGTGGTTGATGCTCACCCTGCAATGCTCGAGAAGCAGTGAAAAATTCCAGCACAAGAAACCACTGGCGTGCGCTCTCTGAGAATCTCAATGGCAAAAAAATCACCAAGCCACAATCGCAAACTGGTAAACTCAACAACCCTAATTTTCTGGCTCTGGCGGGCTCCAGATCACCCCATTTTCGTGTCATATGCCCTGGCCTGTATACACTCTCGACACTTTCACAAGCTAACCGTCGCGCCTGTGGGGTAGTTACATATAAGTTCCATGACACTCCATGTTTCTCACTCCTGTCACTAACTATGTCGTGGTTTCTACCCAATGAAGTAACCGCCACTCACATTGAGCTTTTTTGCTTGATCTCAGATGCATTAATTCACAATGTGTCTGCAGAGAAAATTCGTCCATACATCAATCCTTCGTTTGACGAAGCAAAGGTCCAAGAGTACGTGAGAACAGTGACTAAACCATCCGAGAACCCTCGCTATGGACCCTTCATTGAAGAGGCAGTCAAGTCAACGTCACAAGACGGGCTTTTCGCCACTCTCATGACAATTCTTGACCTGAAAATCTTGAGTCCAGTGCTTACTGGAACGACCAAGTTGTTGCGCGACATGACCGAAGACGAACGGGCTGTAGTTCTCCGTAGAATGAGAGACTCGCCCATTGAGGTGAAAAACAAAGTTTTCAAATCCGTCGCAATTTTGGCTTTCTCCACCTTCCAAAGAGTGTGTCCCGAGATCCACAACGAAGCCATGGGTTATCCCCGCGTTGAGTCCAGAGAGAAAGCGTACGAGGGATTCAACCACGATGTTTTCAAGTATGTTATGACCGCGCCTCCATCTCTGGATGGCGTCGAGCTTTACATGCCCAACGTGGATGTAGTCATCATCGGCTCTGGTTCTGGCGCCGGCGTTGTGGCTCACACCTTGGCACAAGACAACATAAAAGTCCTTGTTCTCGAAAAGGGAAAGTACTACAGTCCAGATGAACTAAAGTTTGATGATTCCACGGGCTACAAAGCACTCTACGAAGGCGGAGGTGCACTCACCACCTCCAACGCCCAGTCATTGATTATGGCGGGGGCAACTTTCGGTGGCGGAAGTACTGTCAACTGGCTGGCTTGTCTCAAGACACCTTTTAAGGTAAGAAAAGAATGGTATGAAGACCACAAACTCGACTGGGTGGCTACTGAGGAGTACGACAACGAGATGGATTATGTCCTCAAGCAGATGGGTGCACTGACTGAACACATCAAACATCTGTTCTCGAATTCTGTCTTGTTGAGCGGAGCCGAAAAATTGGGATATCTGCACAAGACAGTTCCTCAGAATAACGGAAAGCATGCCCATCACGACTGTGGTTTCTGTCATTTGGGATGTAAATGGGGTATCAAACAAGGCTCTTTGGCCAACTGGTTGAGAGATGCCTCCGAGAACGGTGCTGAGTTCATGGATCAAGTCAGAGCAGAAAAAATCCTTAGAGACAAACACGGTCACGCCTACGCATTGGCGTGTGTGGATACTCGCAATGGGCATAAGTTCACTATTCGTGGGCCCCGCAAGTTCGTGGTGTCATCGGGTGCTCTTCAGACACCCGTTCTCCTTCAAAAATCCGGTTTCAAGAACAATCACATTGGCCGGAACTTGAAGTTGCACCCAATCACCACTGTGCTCTGCTACTGGGAGAACAAGCAAACGAATCCACATAACCACTCGATCATGACTTCGGTAGTGATGGAGGCTGAGGATATAGATGGCAAGGCCCACGGTGCCAAAATCGAAACCTTGCTCCATACGCCCATGATTGAAGCGGCATTTGTGCCTTGGGACAATTCGGACCAAATGAGACAGGATCTCTTAAAGTACCAGGGCACTAGTGCGTTTATTATTTTGACTAGAGACACTTCTTCTGGCGTGGTCTCCTACAACAAAGACCGTGAAGATAGTTTGAATGTGGACTACTCCATCAACAAAACGGACCGGGCACATATGGTGAAAGCAATGGCTGTTGCTTCCGATTGCGCCTACATTGAGGGTGCAAACGAAATCACCTACCCATACCTGAAGGTACCTCGTTTCCATTCTCACAAGCCCAAGGAGCAGCGCAACATCAAGGATGAGGATTACCAGGCCTGGCGCAAGGTTGCTCTTGCTACCAAGTTGCCTATGTTTGGACCTGGCTACGGATCTGCTCACCAAATGTCGACCTGCCGTATGAGCGGCAAAGGACCATCGGACGGTGCCTGCGACACCAAGGGGCGTCTTTATGAAAGTGACAACGTGTATGTTGCTGATGCCAGTGCCATGCCTACAGCGTCTGGATCCAATCCCATGATTTCAACTATGGCCATTGCGAGACATGTTGCACTTGGAATCGCTAAGGAGATGAAGCCTGCAGCCAAGTTGTAGACTTCCTAAAATGAATTATGAACGTGTTATTTATTTAAGTAGTGATTTTTTTTCGTATTTGCTGCGGCTCTCTGTCGGTGCTTCGGTTCAGACCATGGTACCAACCACGACAGTGTCCAGGTTAAGTGAACAACAGAGGCTTGCATTCAAACTCAACTCACATGTAGGTGGTATCCAACACTCTAAATGTACATATTTGGACGTGGTTCATGGCTCTAAGTACAATGTTGAGTCGCTCCCCGTTCCCACTATGGTTGAGCCCAGAATCCAATGTCGGATAAGATGTTTATTTGTTTGTTATCGGTATCGTCTTAGACATCATAACGGACGCTTTCGGCAGATAGGTAGTACGTAAGCTTTTTGACATCCGTCTCCTCGGCATCGACAAACCCAGCAAACCCCAACGGACCCTTATCACACTCGCCGCATATTAGCAAACGCTCTACCTTTGCTAGCTCACTGACATTGGTCAACGCAGTGGGACGAGAGACGCCGATGTTGTCAAAGTCCCACACATCGCCAACTTGGAAAAAGAGGTGAGATGGATGAAGCATCGTAGGGCTATTATCTATGGTAACCACCGATTGAGCGACATTGGGAGTAAGACCAATAAGTCGGGTGTTGCATTCAGGAAATGGACACCGCACCACGGCCGTGTGGGTGTCTTGTGGTAGACTGTCATAGGTAAGAGACATGAGGTGGTAGTAGGACGAATAGGATGGAGCAACCACAAATTTTCATGAGCTTAGGGGCCTATATATAAAAATCCAGACAGTTCTATTTTGTTCAGTTTTGATGTTTTTGAATCTTGAACCGTCCGAATGAAATCTACTTACATCATTCTGAGTACATGGGACCCTACTTGGTTGCCGCCTCACGGATTTGTAGATCCCAAAAAAAAGAGGGATTCTGAGCAGAAATGAGTAATTTGATACCTTTATCGTTGTTCATAACATTTTTCCTCTAATATTCTCATAGTCATTTCTATAACTTCTGGGCTGGATTCTCGGCCATCGCTGCTACTGCCAACTCGCTGAATGCTGGATACAAACTTCCAATGAATTTGGCTTCTGCTGAGCTTGCAGTGCCTTTGGCAGCCCGCATAGCCACACCCTGGCTAATCACGCAGATACGAAGAAATCCGAAAACGATTCCAACTGGCCAGAGGTCCACAGGATTATCACGAGGGTTTTCGTTCCAAGGCCCCTGTTTCTTTGCATAAAGCTGCAAAAGCTGCTCGACTTCTTTGTCCTGTCCAGGTTTGTCCTTGCCCATGGTTACGTTTGGATCCGAAAGGATCATCTTGTTGAACGCCAGAGGGAGAACAAAATTCTGAAGGAAATTAGCCAAGTCAAAAAGAGGATGTCCGAAAGTGCATAGTTCCCAGTCTAGCACCGCCAAAACTCTGGGCTCCGATGGGTGGAACATAAAATTGTCGATTTTGCAATCACCATGAATCAAAGTCAACTTAGCAACGTCCGCAGGAGCCCGGGCAAGAATGTACAGACAAATGTCATCAAAATTTGGAATTGGATCGACAACTTTGCTCTGCATTTTCTCCACTGCAGCCAATGTCTTGATCTGCCGCTGGAAATACGTCAACGGGTCAGACTTCCGCAGATCCTTTTTCAATTGGGGAAAATGTTGAGATGGCAAATGCTGCACCAACTTAGCGGTGTCGATACTGTGTATTGCGCTGACTGTGTCCATGATTGACTCCCACAATTGGAGCTTCGTCAGCTCGTCCATACCGGGGAGGTCGGGCCGCTTGATTGCTCGGCCATCGACAAACTCCATGACATAGAAAATTGCGCCAGTTACAGACTCGTCCTCACAAAGAAAATACACTTTGGGAACAGGAACCTTTTTTTCTGACTGCTCGTTGCACTTGTCAATGGCTCTCAATATATGAAATTCTCGCTCGATGGCATGGGCAGATTTGGACACCAATTTGCTGTTCAGCATGGGTTTCCTTCTGAGAACAACTCGCTGCTTTTTTGAATCCTCCACAAGGTACGTCGGATTGGACTGGCCAAACCTGAATTGGGCAAACGTAAAAGGTGGAACAAATACTGGTGCTGGGGCGCCGACAAGTGCACTTTGTGGAGGTGACACAAGATACTTGGAGAGTGCATCCTCGTCAATGGGGTTACGGATTTCTGAAACGTCAGCCATGGAGAAACAGTAGTTGGTAGCGAGGTTGATGGCAGGGTCTTTCCCCACACTTTGGCATGCAGGCGGGATGGCTAGACAGCATTGATCCGAGGAAGAAAGTTCGAAGAAATACGGCTCATGCCCGCGGGGAAAGTTGCCAAATTACGATTGAGTTAGGAGCCTGTATCAAGTGGCGAAAGCTTTGCACTTGGTCTCTACTTCAGATTCTGTTCCATCCGGTACATCCTCTAGATGTGGAGAACGCACGGCACGGGTTCATCTCTGCGCGGGACATTGTCAATGCGGTTTTATGTTATTAACGCTCTAGGCTATCTAAATGGCGTCTACTATCATAGAGGTGAATTCGCCTCGTAGCGACCTGCCAAATCTCTGTGCCTTTCATGCAGACTACCCAGCTGCCTATTTCACATTCAATGAGTAGTAGTTGTAGATTCCCCGTTGGGAAAACTCCACTGGCCACACCAGCTCGTGCAACTCGCCTTCAAGATACTTCTTCTTCTTGGTGGTGTTGAGGTTGTAGTATCCAATGGAACAGTTGATCTTACGCAGAGCGTACCTCAAAAACTGTGGCTTTGTCACCTTGGTCTCAATCTTCTGCCCCGTCTCGAGATCGTAATACACCAAATTGGATTGCGCGCTCGCTGTTGGTTTCTTCCCCGAAATGATGTCATCATATGCGAGGTCCGAAGAATCTACTTTGTAGATCCAAGAGCGACGACCCTCATTATCATAAAACTTCCAAGCCTGCGGAAGAAAAGAGGGCCCCAGAATGGAAAAGTCCGTCTGAATGGGGTCGACTCTTACGTACGAGCCACCGGTGAGATCGTAAAGGATACGATAATCGAACTCAAGCGCCTCGAGATCCAGGTCATAAAACTGCTTGAGCAATGCAAGTATTCTCGCCCTCGTGAACGCCTTGCAGTCTGTGATGTCCAAGAATTTGATGGTGGGATGATCCTTCAAGTAGCTGGATAATGCTGGCATGTCAATGGACAGATGGGGCACGGCCAAACTATCCAAATGAGGAAACTTTTTCTGGATGAGCGTAAGCGTGTGGTTTGTAACAGGCATGCCGCCAAGATTGAGATAGCGCAAGTCCGGCGCATTGAGGTGGTTGACAGTGTAAGTGAGGTACTGCTCGTTCAACGGAGATACTACATTGGAATCGATCTGCAAATTGAGCCACTGCAAGGATCCATTGGCTACAGCGGGATGCTGAGTAAGAAATTGGATCAAATCTTTGGTGGTGAGCTTGGAGCAGCGAGCTAGCGATAAATGCGTCAATTTGCACAGTTGAGGTAAATGGGCCAATAAAATGCTGGATGTGATGGCAGTATGAGTTAAATCTAGCCGCCGAAGCAGATGAAAATGAGGGAGCACCTTCTGGAATACCGACGGCGCCAAGTTGGAGCAGTCATGAAACAGAACCTTGAAGAGATGCGCGAGGTTGTGTCTTTTGGAGGTGGGGCAAGTGGTGGCAGTGACCTGCAGAGCATTGTCCACATCCATGTGGTCCTCAGAAGGTAGACTTACATCCTCGTCCATTTGGAGCTCGTTGAAAGCCTGGGCAAACTTTGGCGACGATGCTCCGCAAAAGTCTAGCGCCTGAATCTTGGGGTGGTGATTGAGAAGCTCCAGAAGGACAAGTACATCCATATCATCTTGGATGTTTTCCGAGGCCAAGAATTCGATGATGTTGTCACACTTCCGAAGCGCCTGCACAATAGTGGAGGCAGTAACCATCTGGATTTCCTGGTTCATGCGGCCGGTGCGGCCGAGACCAATGGAGGTGAAAGTCTGGAAGTCCATGAACTCGACGTAGTTGCCGAGATCAGGCTGCTCCTCGATATTGTGCAAGAACCGATCAAACGAGAGCGGGCGGTTGAAAATCGCGTACTTGTAGAGGAAGCGGATTGCCAAGTGATTGAAGGTTTTCAGCAAAATCGGGATGGTTTTCAGAAATCGCTCCAAGTTTGCCGGAATCAGCAGCGTGTTTTCGTCGTAGTACACCGTCTCAATGATCTGATAGAGCACCTCCATGGGAAGCAGAAGCAACGGCGAGAACGACTCGGAGTCCCTAATGGAGGTCACGTGCGGATCCACTAAGGTGAAGTTTTCAGTAACCGAAGATGCCAGCATCGTCGAAAACTGCGAGTCTGCCGATGCAATGGGCAGGAGACAGAGTCCCGAGTGTTCATTTGAGGGTTGGGGAGCAGATTTGCTAAGAACTGAGAAGATGCTGGGCATTGGCGCTTTTCGGCGGCTAGGACGGGTCACCAGAACTTCTTGTGGCTTGCGGGGCCCGTTCTCGAGCTTCAGCGGCGTCTGGCCCATGGCGACGAAGGGTTTTAGGCTGAATCGTTTAGGTAGGTGCCGTGAGGTGTACAATGTGCAGGATGTGGGGGAATCCATGGCAGAGCAGTGACTGAAGGAGGTGTGCGGGGGGTAAATATGTAGTGACTGGCTCAGTAAGAAATTTTAGGCTTTCTTGGTATTTTAGAGGGTTGCCGCTTTCTCAGCCGCTGTGTATTGTCTTTCTTTTTCGGCGGCCGTTTTCCGGTGCCCAGCGATGCGCCTGGTTAAATGCTACTGCAGCCCCAGGAGGGGCCGGCGCGAAATCGCCGTAGAAGGCCGACTCGGACCCCACTCGACAAAAATGGGAATTTAAGAGAATTCTCACAAATCGCGAGTTTAACGTTTTGCAAGTTCGGAACGCCAAACCCCATTTATATTGCGTACTCTCAATACATGGCTGGTTCTGGGCTTACGGTGGTGTGCCGTATGAGACATCGGCTCCATACCCACACGAGGCGCACTTACAAGAAAAAGCACACCAGAGTGTTTGGTACGCGTGACTGTAGTGTGGTCACCACCGGACTAAAGTAAGCATCCGCAGCGGTGAATTCCCGTTCGCCGGATCCGATGACTCCGGGTATGTTACGCGCCCTGCGCCTGACTCCAAGATGGGAATGACAGGCGCGTGCAGAGTGAGAAACGTTCCAGAAACGTGAGAATTGAGAAAGTTTGAATATGAGAAAGGAGCCACTTACAGGCCCGTCGTCTCTGGTGTTAGGGTGTGGCCAATGATCGACGACAGTTCACATTCCAGCGTGTTCGGCAGTTTCGACAGGGAGTCCGTGTCGTTGTCAGTTTCCGCTACTTTCAACAAACGACCTGATTTTAGCAAAAATGACACTTTTCGGGACTGCCGGTACGACTTTCCCAAGGCAGAACAAAGTCTCTTCTGTCCAGAAGTCCCCGCTTTGGTGCGCATCTACGAAATAGGACACGGTTGAATTCCTCGCGTAGCTTTAACGTTCACTATGTCTATGACCTGATTGGCCGGTCCCACACCCTCAAAACTGGAAAGTACTGTCGGCGCCGACAACGGTGTAGAGAGCTGCGAACTCCCACATTATGGAAATGTTCACTAGTATGAGTCATATTTCGGCCATCCGAAAGCCGTCTAAAATGAGCAGATAGTACGATTTTTGATGAACGGTAATTAGAGCAACAGACTGGTGTTGATTTTCATTAGCCTGGCATTTCGTTCTTATCTCCATATTTCCACTTTTCGCAGTAGTTGCACTACTCGCACCCACGCACCCCACAAATTACACTACCTTCTTTCCTATGTCAGTATACAATTCTGACGACGACTCAGCTAGTGAGTTCGAAAGACTCGAGCTGACACTTCCCGACACGCTCAGACGGTCTGCCTCGTCACTTTTTGAGAAGTTGGTTTCTCCAAGTGCACAGAAGACCTCCGTATTCTTTGACACTCCTTCGTCACGTGTACCGCCCACATCTTCCAGCTCGACGGCTTCGCGTGAGCAGCACAAGCGGCTACTTCGTAAATTATCACGTTCGGAAAATGGTAGAGAAGGCTCGCCAATTCCGGTTCCTGAGCCAAAGTTTAACGAGGACATCCACAAGCCGGCTATGAACACGAAACAGTCGTCCACTGGAGTGTTGTGGGTCACAGAGAGAGCCAACGAGTACGGATTCAAAGGCAATGGCGACGAGGAGTGGGCCAATTTGGGCCAGGGTGCTCCAGAGCACGGCGACACCATTCCTGGATCGTTTAAACGACCAACCTCAATTCCCGTGCTGGACATTCTGAAAGAGTATGCACCTACGGCGGGAATTAAGGAATTACGTGAGGCTGTGGCCAATCTTTACAATGAAACCTACCGTAAAGGCTTCTCGTCGCAATACACCTACAAAAATGTGTGTATCGTGCCTGGCGGAAGAGCTGGTTTGACTAGAATTGCGTCCATCATCAGCGATTGCTACTTGTCGTTCTTTTTGCCTGATTACACAGCTTACGCAGAGATGCTTTCATTGTTTAAGAACTTTTCGCCCATTCCGGTACCCTTAGATGAGTCCGACAATTACGAGATGCATCTTAACCATGTGGAGCTCGAGCTTAAAAGAGGTGTATCTGCGTTTTTGACCTCCAATCCAAGAAATCCCACCGGCAAGTGCATGACCCGAAAACAGCTCCAGAAACTTCACAAATTGTGTAGAGAAAAGTGTCTCTTGATTATGGATGAATTCTACCTGCACTACTATTATGATGACAACTGTTCGGGATCGTCGATTTCGTCGGCCGAGTTTGTCAAGGACGTGAACAAGGACCCTGTTCTCATTTTGAACGGATTGACCAAGGCGTTTCGTCTTCCTGGATGGAGAATTTGCTGGGTTTTGGGCCCCGAAGACTACATCAACGCTTTGAGCTCTGCTGGTTCATTTTTGGACGGTGGCTCCAACGCCCCATTCCAGTACGCAGCCATTGACTTCCTAGAACCACTCAAGGTCAAGGCTGAGATGAAGGCGCTCCAGATTCACTTCAAAATGAAAAGAGATTATGTGATTGACCGCTTGAGTGCCATGGGATTCTCCTTTAACGAAAAGAATACTCCCAACTCCACATTCTACCTTTGGTTGAACTTGTCACACCTCCCTGGGAAGCTTTCCAACTGCTTGGGCTTTTTCCATGAGTGCCTTCACGAAAAGGTCATTGTTGTGCCAGGCTTCTTTTTCTTGATCAACCCTCAGAACTTGTCGCGTCTCGAGGATGTCATCTGGTACAATTACGTGAGAATCAGTTACGGTCCCGAGATCCATAACCTCGAGTTGGGAATGGACGGCATTGAGAGAGTGCTCCGTCGCTTTGATCTCTTACCGGATGGATATGCAAGGTAGTGATATCAAGCTCCCTATGCTACTGATGTTTGGAATTTCGTTTAATTGAGATATATCGTGGAGGCACCCTCAAGCTACCGGAACTCTGAATTCATCGTAATAATCGATAATCAACGTGAAAATTTGTAACATCTCCTATATAAACCATCGTGATATTCTGAATCTTGTCAATTTATGGATCTCGCCGCCGACATTTACTTCCAGTTTGCAATTCTTGCTCCAGCCGTCACGTGCGCACTTGCACCCCACATTCACGATGCTGGTCTCCGTGGTTGACGGCAACCTGACCGTTGCGATCCCTACTGCTATGAAGAATTCAATCAATATAGGATCCATGGTCTCTGCCATTCTCTTCTACTGGCTAGGCCTTGCCGTCTCAGTAGCCAATTACTTATTGGTGACGATTCCGAGAATAGCGGTGATCATTCTCCAGACCAGCTTCTCTGTGAATGTCACGGTTTCGCTGGTTCTTATTTATATGGCATTGACGCTCTCCTTGAGTATATACATCGTCCGACACAAGTATTTGACTCGATATTCTGCCAACTCAGTGCCTCCAAAGCAAGAAAAGCTACCACAGAAATACAATTTGGCGTTGGACTACGTGATGAACACAAAAAAGCGTTCGAGGGAATCTAACGGAAATTACTTGGACGAGTTTTTGTCTGCCATCAAAGTATTTGGGTACCTTGAGAGACCCGTTTTCAATGAACTCACAAAAAACATGACAACCCAGAAACTCGCACCCGACGAAATCTTGTACCTTGATGAGAAGTTGGGATTTTCCATCGTCGTGGAAGGAGTTTTGCAGGTCTATACCAAAATCAAGGATGGAAGAAATGGGCCCACGGTCGAGTTGGGAATGAATGACGAAACCGTTGCGAAGGATGATTTCATTCTGATCGGCACTCAACGATATCAGCTTTTGAATGAGGTCAAATCTGGTCTGCCCCTTTCATCGTTGCTCAGCACCTTGGATCTTTTCCGCTCGCCATCGACACTTGGAAATAGCACCCTTGAAGTGTCAGGGAAGGCTATCAGACCTGAAGGCACGAATGCGAATTTCAACTTTGGCCCATTTGCGGGAAGCAATCTTGTTGAGCCACAAGCTTCCCCCATGCTGGCATTTCGAGGGACAGGATTAGAGATGCCAACATCAGGTCCGATTTCGCCGATATTAGGTTCGGCTTCTACTCCAGATAACCCTTCTTTTCTCCCAGATATTATTGCCAGGCCTAAGAATGATCCCGAGCTGACGTCGTCTGCGACAATTGCAATTATTCCCGCTCTGGCGTTTCGGAGGGTGCATTCCAAATTTCCCAAGGCCACCTCCCACATTGTGACCATGGTATTAAACAGACTCTACAAGGTGACTATGAACGCAGTACACAATTACTTGGAGCTTACGAAAGAGTTCTTTGAGACCGAAATCAGCTTGAACGAGAAGCATCAGGGAGATTTCGAGCTTCCTAGCTATTTGTTTGATGGAGTGGTCGAAAAGCTACGCAACACGATCTCCGATAACTCTACGTCAACATGCATTTACTCTCGTACAACGAAGAAGGTAAGAAAAATCAGCAAAGAGGTCTCCTCAAAATATGTGGTTCTCGCTTCTCGATCGAAGCTGTCGCATCCCGGGGATTTGCTCTCTTCCGTTCCTTTGAGTCGACGTCCTGATCTTCAGACTGGCCCAAGCTATACTGAGATGCCTTTGGCAAGCAACTTGCAACTGAGATTTGAAGCTGCCCATCGAACGAGCTCGAAGTCATCAATGCCTTTGTTGAATGACCGCTTCTTTTCTGACGAAAGAGAAGAAACGGAAGAGACCTCGCTCCGCCTTGCCGTGATTGAGAATATCTTTAAACTACTTGGAATCGATGACGAGACTGCCAGTATGGATGCTAACGCGCTGTTGAGACAAATGCTTCTGACTAGCTCGTCAGTTGTCGGGCTTTCTGCGCTCGTGAACGACAAGCTGTCAGGACACGAGAGGTATCTCTTTAATCTGTACTTTGACGGTGACAGAATGGGTTCGTCCTATAGCGTAAAACTGGATATCGGTACTCGAGGATCAAACTCGGCACAAGAGAAATTCTACAATACCATCCATCAAACAATGAAAACCGGAGACTTCCTGTCTGCTGCGAGTCCACTGCCACATCCAGAAAATCGAAAAAACTCCTCGAATGCGGAGTTGAATTTCACATCCATCAAAAGTGCGTTCAGCAAGCAGATGGAGATAAGATACTTCCAACCTGGCACTGTAATCACTTCAGAATCGTCGTCCGACACTGGTCTATTCTATGTCATTGATGGCAGCTTGGATGTTCTTTTGGAACTGAACTCTGACGATGGTACTCGATCATATCATAAGTTATATACTGCCAGGAGGGGTGGTATTGCAGGGTACATGAGCTGTTTGGTCGGTTACAAGTCACTTGTAACCATCCGAAGCTCGAAAGTAAATGGTGCTATTGTTGCACATCTTTCCAAGAACGATTTTGTGAAACTCATGGACAAATACTACTTCTTGCAATTGCCTGTTGCAGCAAAGATGAAGTCGCTCTTGCCTCCCCTCATTAGCACCATTGATTTTGCTCTCGAATGGTGCCATATTCCAGCTGGAGAAGTGCTATGTTCCCAAGGCGACATGGCTAACGGATTTCATATCGTATTGAGTGGGCGATTCCGCGTGGTGCGCTATAAGAATGGCCCCCAACCTGTCAAGAAGGATAAAAACAATTTGATTGATGACACAAACTCGCCGCACAGACCAAGCGACGGTCTTGACTATGAAATTTTGGGTGAGTACGGGCATGGACTGTCTGTTGGCGAAGTTGAAGTACTCACAGCTTCTCGGAGAACAGACTCGCTCATTGCAATTAGAGATTCCGAAACTGCCAGAATACCAAGGTCTCTCTTTGAGATGTTGACAATGCAAAATCCCTCCATCATGGTCAAAGTATCTCGAGTTGTGGCTAATAGGGTCTTGCAGAAGAGCGAGCGAGAACAAGTTGCTTCTCTAGTAGCCACTGATGGCTCTAGTCGCTTGACGGAGGTTGATTCCGAATACAAGACATTGACAATCTTGCCCAGCGTTAGCGGTCTTCCGGTTAAAGAATTTGCGGACCGTCTCGTGCAATCTTTGCGAGGAATTGGGCGAAAAGTCATTGCTCTTGACCAAGCTCTGACGTTGACACATTTAGGCAAAAATGCCTTCGATGAACGCCTAGCTCATCTCAAGCTTCTGGGATATTTTGCATATTTGGAGGAGGAGTACGAGACTGTTGTGTACGTGTGTGATACTCCGGTTAAGTCGCGCTGGACGTCGACTTGCATGTCTCAAGGAGATTGTATTTTGCTTTTGGCCGATGCTGAAGATGATGAGTGTGCTACCAATGCGGGAGAATATGAGAGGCTCCTATTGAAGTTGAAAACAACAGCGAGAACTGAACTCTGCTTGATTCATTCGGATAAATACGTTATCCCGGGATCAACTAGCATCTGGCTCAATACGCGTTTGTGGGTTCAGGGCCATCATCACATTCATATGGAGATCCCCAAGACGGTAACGTCCAAAGAGGCAAAGAGAAAAGCCAACATTATTCAGGAGCTTGCTGCTAAATTGAGCTCGAAAGCCAATCCGTACATCAAAGTGAAGTTTGAAAACGTCAAACTGAAGGCCATCGCCTCGCTTATAAAACTCAATCAGAGAGTGAATAAGGTTGATCCGTCTTTGGCCACACATAAGGATGATTTTCTGCGTTTGGCGCGAATTTTGTCCAATGAAGCAGTCGGTCTCGTTTTGGGAGGTGGAGGCTCTCGAGGAATCTCACATGTGGGCGTTGTCACCGCTTTAGAGAAGCATGGAATTCCTGTGGACATGGTGGGAGGAACCTCGATTGGATCCTTTGTTGGCGGGCTTTACGCTAAAGATCATAACATTGTCTCCATTTATGGAATGACAAAGAAGTTTGCAAAACGTATCGGCTCGTTCTGGCGTTTTCTCTTTGACTTGACCTACCCGTCAACTTCGTACATTACTGGGCATGAGTTTAACAGAGGTATTTGGAAAGCTTTTGGTTACTACGAAATTGAAGATTTCTGGCTCAGGTATTTCTGCAACTCCACCAACATTACCAACTCAACAATGGAGATTCATGAGACAGGATATGCCTGGCGCTTTATTCGGGCTTCCATGTCATTGGCCGGTCTCCTTCCACCTATCACTTTCAAAGGCTCAATGCTCCTTGATGGCGGCTACATTGACAATTTGCCTGTTTTGGAAATGAAGAAGAGAGGCGCAAAATACATCATTGCCGTGGATGTGGGCTCCATGGATGATAGAACCCCAATGTCGTACGGAGATACACTTTCCGGGTTCTGGGTTGTCTTCAATCGGTTCAATCCATTTTCTAAACATCCAGATGTTCCTAACATGATGGAAGTCCAGCTCAGGTTGGCGTACGTGGCTAGTGTGAACGCATTAGAGCTAGCGAAACGAACGCTGGGTGTGATTTACATGAGACCTCCCATTGATGACTACGCAACACTTGACTTCATGAAATTCGATGAGATCTACGAAATTGGACTCTCTTACGCAGACCGGCTCTTGAAAAAGTGGGAGGAAGAAGGCAAATTGCCCAAATTTGCCGGACTTGCTGAATCCAGAAGCGCCCGTATCGGTGACCGTCTGCGCGTGAACAGGCGGAATAGCATATAAAGACTGACGAGCAGCATGTGCTTGCTCATCAAATTAAAAATAGATATCGTGCATTGATCACATTCTAAATGCAAGCTTATTGATCCAGGCGAGCCAAATCCTCTGTGGTCGATAATGACTCGTAGAACTCCTCCACGGCTTTGTTTGTTTTGACACGGTGCTTGCTAAAGTTGAAAACTTGTAAACCTTCGCGGGAGACGGCTCTGGAAAGAGCCACATATGCCTGGCCGTTTTCAAATATCCTCGACAAATCAACCTTCACCTTCTGCAACGTCTGGCCCTGCGATTTGTGAACGGAAAGGGCCCACGCAAGCATGAGTGGGTACTGGACTCTTCTTGCAAGAATCTCATGTGTTTTGTCGTCTTCAATTTCCCAAACCTCAGGCTCAACCATAACATCTCGCGTAGTTACACCATCAGGGTTCAAAAACCGTACAAGAGGATGTCTTTCTCCGGAGATCAGCTCTTTCATTTTGATTAGGAAGTCAATTTTTCGCTGCTTATTTTCCTCAAAAGCTTGTTCAAGCAAATCAGGCTGGCGTTTTTCAATCCAGCTACTGCTCAGCTTGTAAGGGGAACTTTGTAATCCAACGGAAGATGCTTCTTTTTTGATAACAACCGATTCCTTTTCTGCAACATCCTTATTGTCATCACTGAAAAAATTGAAAACGCTGTCCAACAAAGTATAGCCGTTACCCTGTGCCATTTTCTCAAGTTGGAACAGTCGATCTGCTTGAGACATCTCTTCTATAATCTGCTCCACTTTTGCATCGTCCACTTTGTCTCCAAAATCGGTTCTGATTTTCTTTTGGAGAAGAGACTTTTGAAACTGTTCAAATGTAGAGTTCGGATCTTCATGCATTACCTGCTCACACATGTAAACGTCTCTGTAGACAAAGTCGATGACCTGGCCAAGTGAGCCATTCACAAGCTGATCATCATAATTCTTGATGCACATGACTTGAGCACTCTTTTTCAAGAAAAGCTTCTTTGGAGCTAAGAAGTTAGCAAGCACTTTTTGCAATACATGCGGAGGTAACGTGCCGCTATCTTTGGCCTCGAAAACCATTGCTTGCCCTTCTAAGCGATGAAGCCGCAGCGAGTTGGCATAATCTACCTCATTTCTCGTGGCGTAAAGTTCTGTGGGAACAACACCAGCAGGGCAGTCCAAGGGGCGCGATAATCTTGCGAATTCTCTTTCGGCCTGGGACGACACTATTCCTTTTCTCATGTCGTTGAGCAAGTCAATAAACTCCTGGTCACCCTTTTGACGGAACACTTCTTTGAGAATGATTTGAGACTGGATAACATTCTTCCATGCCTCACACTCAAAGGCGAACACGGCCTCGTCGCGTATTTCAGTTCCATCGTTCTTGATCTCATTTTTGCTCACCGGCGGAAGCTGATAGAAATCACCGCATACAATCACTTGTATTCCACCGAACGGTAAATGCTTCTTGCGGCGAATGTTCCTGGCAATGTAGTCGAGTTTGGTAAAGAGTCGGCCATCAATCATGGAGATCTCATCAATAATCAACGCACGGCAGTCCAGCCATCGCTGCTTTGCCTTTCGGTTCTTTCTCACCATTTTGAGCAAGTCCTCGGCCTCTCCACTACCAAGGCCAATTCCTGCAAAACTATGCAAAGTGTTGCCCCCTACGTTACAAGCTGCAAGTCCTGTGGAGGCAGTGACAGCCACAAATCCGTTGGTATTCAGCTTACGTAGCTCACGAATGATGCTTCGTAGAAGAACAGATTTGCCGGTTCCAGCCGATCCTGTAAAAAAAAGGGACCTGCCCTCTTTGGCTAGACTTAGAACGTACTCCTG
Source organism: Hermanozyma aechmeae (assembly GCA_030583085.1). NCBI lineage: Eukaryota > Fungi > Ascomycota > Pichiomycetes > Serinales > Metschnikowiaceae > Hermanozyma > Hermanozyma aechmeae. The sequence continues at coordinate 54,080 of JAJMHA010000020.1, read as the reverse complement.
CTCAGCAGATAAGATTATGGGTTTAACTACCTTGACTTCAGAAGTTGTTACTCCTGTCGAGGTAATGCTATCTGGATTCGCTTGTAAGAGTGGTTTCTGAGTTGCCAACTGTATTGTTGAATTGGTTGAATAATGCCTACGATCTGGCATATCAAGCTTGATTCGCTTGGGAGGTGCCACGACGGTACCTCCCAAAATTCCAAGCAGGGTTTTTTGTCGTAGGGGACTGCTGAGTGGTGTAGAATACACAGACGGAGGTTCAGGGGCCATAATTGGAACCTTGGGCGGTAGTTGCTCTTCAACCTTCATTGGACTGCGGGCGGGCTGAGAAAGCACCTCCTCTCTGATAATTCCAATCAAATCTTGGGAATCAAACGGGTCATCAGAAGCATTTTGGTCTTGTGATCCAGGTTCTCCCGAGTCACTGAAAGGCGAGCCGAAATCGACGCGTTGTAGTTTCTCCATTGCCTCCAGTGATGGCGCTAGATGGCTGAGCGACAAGTTTTGGGACATGTGACGAACAGGCAGACCTAGGAGATTTTTCACGGTGGCAGGGTAGAATATTCGGCTCATGTATTGATTGCAGACGTGAGCGCAGGGCTATCTGTCACGTGAGCGTAGAGATGAAGTGGGTTTTGGCACGAGAGAAGAAGTTGAAACGAGCGGCGAAATTGACAATTCCAGTAGACGAAATTTAGGAGAAAATCGTCTACCATACGAAATCGCATTTGGAGTTGCACTTGTATTGCAAGGCTGCTTGATGCCAAAGAACGCCGTGGGTCGGAAAGCAGTGGTACCGCTTTCCAAGGCAGTTTTATTGGATTCATCAGAAGACCCTAACATTAGTGGTAATGTGGCCCTCCGGTATTTATGTTTGGTAGGCATTAGTCTCGTTTCTTTGTAAGGCACTGCGAGACCACCGAAGATCGCCTAATCTTCAATTGTTAGATCAAATTTTATTGATTAGTTTGGGTTGTTCTGTGACCTAATATTTGCTTCTTATTTTGTGCTCGAAGCTTCAGTGGCCGTCTCATCTCATTCTAGCATTCCCCCGCAATGATCTCACAACTCACCTCCATCATCACCATGGTACCCCAGGATCTAGACGCTCGCATCTTCCTTGCCCTCCACAACGCCATTGCCCTCGATCCTGGAAATTTGCAGGAGTACATCTCCAAAGTAATTCCCATAATTCCTGCAAATGGCACCTACATCTCTCGTTCCAGTGTGCTCCATTTGTTGCTCTCTGGAGCTAGCCCCGCCTTTGTGTCTCCCACCGCAGTGGGCGAGTTAGCAAAGCACGTATTATCGGAGGAGATCAATGTATCTGAACTTTCTGAGGTGGAAATTATCGAAGATCTCGAGGAAGTTGCACAATGGCTTGAACAAGTCGGATCCACTGAAACTGTACCAGAGAACATTCAGATTGAGACTGCAGAGGCTCAACTTGAACACCTCAAGTCTAGATCGTCTCAATTTGGGTTTACTATTGTAGAGCCCTTAGCATTCGTTCAGGCAAAACTCAACTATGTCGCTTCGTACTTGGGAGAGGTTGCGTCGTACCTGTCATTTTTGGATATCATGGCAGTTTTCGATGATGTTGAGCTGTGGATCACTGGCGTTGTTGCTCCGTTTACACATTTTTGGGCCAACTACGGCTCGCTCACAGAAGATTCCAATACGTGTGCCCAGTATTTCAGCGTTCAAACCTATGAGTCGCAATTTAACATTCTCCTATCTGCATTGGAAGATGGCAACGCCAAATCAGGCAGGAAGCTTTCTCCTGGAAATTACTTGCCAGTTACAGTCGTGCCTCTTGCAGACTACTACGGTGCTTCTTTGGAGCCTCTCAGCGACTGGCTTATCAAGGATTCCAGATTTGGCAAAGATGCTTCCAATACTCTCTCCTCCTCGAGCGTGCTCCTGTCTTTGGGATTATGGAGTGACTGTGTGAACTCCATCTATTCTCGGAATGATGAAAATGCCGTTTCTTCGCTTGTTGCCGCATGCTTCTATATCAGCACTTCCGAAGAGAGTTTTACTTCTGTCGAGACGTTTGAAATCTACGAGAAAGTGGGGGTCTTGTCTCGTTTACTAATGCGGGATGGCGGGCTCTCTGTTGTGGCGCTTCCTGAATTGCACGGTGCTGCTTCTTTCTCGCAATTCTTAGAATTGAACAACTACCCATGGGCGGATTTTCTTGGAACTCTTCAACAAGGCATAGCGACATGTTGTCGGTTGTTTCCTGTCAGTGGTATCACTATGACGAGGTTTCTTGAACTTCAGAAAGCCGACATTCCCGTCAAGCAAAAGGAGGTCTTAAAAATCATGAACAACGTGGACGCTAGTACTTATGCAACGTTGCAGGAGAACATCTCGTTCTTCACCTCCCAATTTGACTTCCAGCTCACAGAGGACACTTGCCTTATGCTCATGGACAAGTTGCTTCAGGTGCAACTTTTTGACTTTGCAGTGGACTTCGCGGAGCAAAACCAACTCAACGAGAACGCTGTTGCGAAGCTCGTAGACCGCAAATTTAATGCCTTCATTGATCTGGCGACCAACTTGGACGACAAAATTGGCAGACTCAAATCAGCTGCAGAGTGTCTTCTGCTCGTGGACCAACACAAGAATTTCAATGCTTTAGACGATGAAAATAGGCAAAGCTTGGCCCGTAACAAGCATCTACTCAAGGCTTTCCTGAACCTCAAGAACTTTCGCTTAGTTCTAGTGAAAAATGAGCCAGTAACACCGAAACAGATTCTCGCGAAGTTGGCCGATTCGAAGACAGTTGCTCCAACGTCTCTCAGTATCGTCTCTCATGTTTTGGAGCAGAATCCGAAATCTTACCTTGCGTTTGAGAAGCTTTACAGAGTCGCTGTTGACTTCGCCATCTACACCGATACCGACAGCTCCGACTTGTTACCTAAAACGCAGGCTGCTTGTATCGAATCGGCGCTTGTCGACTCGAATTTTGATTTCGCCTACAAGCACACCAAAATGCTCCTCGAATATCATGCCCAGCAGAGTGGCTCTGATGAGCAACTTAGCCGGCAGTGGCTCACGTTCTATCAAGTGGGGAAGTTTGTGTTGCCAGAATGGTTCAGCGACTACGACCAGAAAGTTCACCTTGAAAAATTAGACATTTTGAAGAAACAGCGCGAGGTCTTGACCCTCGCGTTGAAGTTGATCAAGCCATCTACCGGCTCGGTTGACAATAGTCGTCTTTTTATTGGTCAACTCAAGCGTCTAAGTCAGGAAATCACAATCTGGTATCAGGAAAAAGGTGATCATAGTGGGGAAAACGTGAAAAGAGCCGCTCGGTCTACTCAGACTCAGATCCAGGCCAGTTTGGGCGGTGTTATCAGCGACGTCGCACACACAAGGGACCAGGCGTCCAAAAAAATTTCGAAATTGCTTGCATCGGGTCTAGGGTGGGCTTTGGGAGCCAAAGAGGTTTCGTAGTAGAGAACTGGAGTTGCAAGAGGTACGGGTGTTTTTCTCCATCTCGAACTACATGTCCACAACAAGGGAGCAGCAGGGGATCATTACACAGGCAATCGATCATTATTTTTCGATTAATGATAATGTGGTTAGGTCTTATATGAAGCTTCGACAAGACGTGCTACAGGCGTCGTTGATATGCCAGGATGAAGCCGAAAGGTTAGGGAAGGCGACACCGAAGACGATGCTGCGATTGGCGCAACTCGAATTCGAGTACGACAAAATGAAAATCACATATCTGGCACATTTAGATCAACTTTCGAAGCTGTTAAGCTACGCTGAAGCCTATGAGGCCGAGTTTTCCAAGTCTCTCGACAATGAACATGACAGTCTAGCCGAGCTACAGGGGAAGTTGAATAAAGACACCGATGACCTTTCACGAGTCTTGAAGCCTACGGCTGAAAAGATGGGCCGTCTTTTTGCTGCTTATGAACTGACAGTGACGATCAAACTGGCTAAAACGCGCGGAATTGCCCGGCGAAGCAAACACAACGGTACATCTGAACAGATTGAGGAGTCGCAATCCCGCTTCACCATTGGTGAGCTTGAGCAAATGCTTTCCACTGTGGACGACCAGCTTCGAAGTCTCAAAACTGTGGATGAGATCGACGAAACAGCCGAAAGTAGAAGTACGCAAACAGGTGTCAAATCTTCCATCGACATCAAGAAATCCTTGCATGATCTCCTACGCGAGTCTAAAGCTTACCGTCGGCAAGGTGACAACACCTATCTATACGAAATAGGCCAATCTGGGTATCTGGATGTTGGAAATTCGACGCTGCTGTTAGACGACTATGAGCAGGCTACTATGAAGCTCATAGAGGAGGTTCTGGGCCTCGTGGAGCGGGGTGCCGAGGCCAAAGAGAGATGGATCAAGAATGCTCGCAAGTTGGAAACCGCGTGCTCGGTGCTTGCAGACATGGACGAAATGGACGTTGACTAGATGTAAATTTTCAAATGAACAAATTGGGCATCTTCGATGTAGTTGCCTTGCTTTCTCACGGTGAGGTTTGGCATGACTGCCCCCACACTACAGTAACCCTTCTATTTATATATTACACTAGTCTGACGAACTAATCAAGATCACGGAGTCGCCTCTCACGAACACCATTTCCGATTTTTTGGTGGTGGTGTCGCTTTCGTTGTCGCCGTATATAGTTTCCACAGCGTCGCTGAGTACCATGTTGCAGTGGGAATCGTAACCCTGTAATTTGCCCTTCAATTCACGAGCTCCGCGCAATTTGACAGTGACGATTTCATCGAGCTGGTATCTGATGAGGTCGAGAGGTTCCTCCAGCTGGGCCTCTGTCTGGATGGTAGACATGTTGGTGCAGGAACGAGCCACCCTGCCGGCAGAAGTTAAGCGCTGTAAAAATCAGATGAGAGTAGAAATAAATTATTTCATGCTTGGGAAAGCGAGTTTTTTCGATTAATCAATCACGCTCGGCCTCTTCACCAGTTTCTTCATCTTGAACTTTTTTCCACCTCCACCTTCTGGTCAAGTCTCCTGCACGAAATTTTCACCATCACCAATGAACAGACTCACCCGGGGCCTTCACACCTCTGGCGTTGCGTTTCAGCGGACGAAGCTGATGAAGTTTGGAGATCTCAAAACTATCCAACTTCGCAAGCCAATCGTCCCTACGCACCGCAACTTTGATGTGTCGCCAGACCATCCACTTTGGGCATTTTTCCCCGGCGGCGCCGAGGCCAAAACAGCATTCAGAGAATCTGACGAGCTTCCCACAGACTCCAGAGCATGGACTTTGCCTGAGTTGCGTCGGAAATCCTTCGAGGACTTGCACAAAATCTGGTACTTGACCTTGAAAGAACGCAATGTGTTGGCCAGAGAAGTGAGGCTAGCCGAGGCGATGGACTACTATAATACGCAGAAGTACCAGGAAGTTGATGACAAACTTCTTCTCACCCAGAAACGCATTAAGCAGACGCTATTGGAGAGACAAGTGGCACATGAGCGTGTTCAGTTGATGGGTGACGAGCAGGCTGCTTACTTGGCAGATTTTGAGCAGAGCTACCTAAATGCTGACGACACAGTGATTGGCGAATGGAACGATAAGCTCATTCGTTTGCAGTATGCGCTTTTCGGCATTGAGCCTTCTTTGGAGGATTACCAGCCTTCCGAATACGTGGATGTCAAGTTTGTCGAGGGTCTTGAGTACGTAGCTCGTCTCAAAGCAGCACGCTATGTGCAAGCTAATCCAGGATTGGAGTTGCCTCTTAATGGACCTATGGAGCAGTTGCCGTTCTTGTTGAAATCTTCAGCAGAAGCTGCGGCCGAAGTGGAGCAGTTACGTGCGCAGGGTTTGACTCGCACGTTTGCAAAGATCGAGGTTATTCCTTTCTTGGTCAATGCGTTGACGGAAGCTACGGCGCCCGTTCCTCAGGCCGACCTCTAGGCCTGGAGGTGATATGTATATAGAGAATGGACCAGGAGAAGATATGAATTTGGAGAGATGGCGTATATGTGAGATGGGCAAAAGTTCTAGTTGACAGATGCGGAGCACGTCGGCGTATTTTTTTCGTATTTCGGCGTTGTTAACACCAGGGGAAAATTGGTCTACGATTTTGGCTCTTCTCATTCGCCATTCTAAGCACTCGGCGTTTGTCGTGGGTTGCTCTCGGACAAGGTCAAAATAGAAGTGAAACTAATTGGAAACAGTGATTACCAATTTGAAACCGTTATTGCTAGAATAGCGTGCTCGTCTCAATCACCACCGCTCCTCCAGTCTGGCGCCGATTGTCCACATCACTAAAGCAGTTGCTTTATTACACTAGCAAGTCAGTAATCCTCTTTCGAATATTTCGCCACAATTTTTAACATCATAAATATCTCCGTGTTTTCACTTCCTATGCCCGCCTATCACTGAGTACTGCATAGGCTCTCACCAATCACCACCTCCTACTGCATCACCAAATACATATGGGCAACAGAATTATAGGCTTCCTTACAGGTGTCGGACTGACCGCCTTACTCAGCATATATACGACCTCGTATATTCGGAACATGAAAGAGTTCACTGCTGCCCAGGTCAGAGATGTTGACTACTCCATCAAAACACACATCCTTCAACGCGGGGAACCTGTGAAGCCAGCGCCTCCAATCAACAGAAGACTCGACTACACCTTCAGGCCGTCGATCTGGGAAACTGCGACAGACATTTGGAATGACGAGATTATCACCATGGTCAATTGGGTGTATTCCATCAATTGGTATCAGGTTGGGCTTGACGCCGACCGCAAGATTGTGCATTTGACGGACAAGGTGGCGAACTCTGTTAGAGAGAAGAAGTGAGGAGGCAAGGGAAGCCAAGAAGAGGAAGATTTACGAAGGGAAGTTACATAGCGAATGGTTATTGCATGACGCACTGTAGAACTTGCACGAAGCTTGAGATAAAAGAGAAAAACAGAATACTTGGGCGAGAAATCGGTTCACCGCAGATTCTCACACTTGCATTTGGTTCAGGGCATTAAACTCCTCTATTGTTGAGCACATACCGGCTTACATGCCGTTCAGAATTCGATTCTATCCCTAAATTTCTATCATCAGTTCAGTATCCTCTCGCTATTCTCGGGATCTTGTCCTGGCTTGTTCTGCTCGATTTCTCTTTGCTTGAAAAACTTCACCACATCACGGTACACTACAAAGTTCGCCAACGGACCGATAAGAGAGAACAAAAACGAGACCAATATTTGAAACACGCTCCAGTAGCGTGGATTCACACCAAGTACCGAAGAAGCCAAAACCCAGCCAATGAAGTCGGTGTAAATGGAGTCGTAGCCTTTGGCAAGCTTGTCGAGAACAAAGTCGCAGCACTCGAGGGAGGAAATGGGCTTACTTGGACCTTCGATCTGCTTTGTGATTGCTGGTTTTGTTTTGTTCTCTTCAGCATATCCCTCGCTCTCGAAATTTCCGGGAAACACGCATGTGACTCGGTACTGGAGTGGGCCAAGTTCCTGCCGAAGAATTATGGCCAAGCTGACAAGCGCAGCCTTAGAAGGAGCATATTGCGCATATCCTATGAAGGGATAGCTTGCCACCGTTGAGCTGAACAAGATTATGTGTCTTTTTCTGGCACCTCGACTACCGATAGCTGGGTATCTGTTTCTGGCAAGAAGTGCCCGGTGGCCGGCATGTACCGTATTAGCAGCCGAACTGTAGTTCACATTCATACCCTGAGCTAGTTCCTGGCCTGTCAAATCTCCAAAGAGCTTACAGATTGACAGGCCAGCACAGCAAAAGATGAAGTCTGGGTCGATTTTCCTGCTGTCGAGGAAATAACTCCACATATTCTCGACTGCCGTGTAGTTGGCAACATCACAGACGTAATACTCAATGGACTTGTCGCCTCTGTCGTTGACACGCTCTCCAGCCAGGCGGGTGATCCTCTTCACTTGATCCTGAAGTTTGGCCTCTGTCCTGGCAACAAGAATCACTGAGCAATTCTTCTCATAGAGTCGGAGTGCAATGTCGGCACCAATTCCTTGAGATGCTCCCACAATGAGAGCGTGTTTGCCAGAGGGCTGGAATGCACCTTTGGTGAACCACATGGTGAGAGATGGGAAACGCGCAAGAATGTGGGGTAGAACCTAGTAGGTAAGATCAAGTCAGAGAGAGCAGACCTAGAAAGGAATGGGGAGCACAATTGGTGGTGTTACACACTGGTAGAGAAGCTTTATCGGTGTTTTTCTGAGCTTCTGCCTCGTGTTCTTATCTTCACATCCAGGATTACTGAGGTGGCATGTGAGTGCCTGGGGATGAGATGCTTAGGGACAAAAAGACAGCTAAGACGACGAAAATATGAAGTGTGCGAACTAATTTAAAATATGGTAGCTCAAGATTTTGTCAACATCTCAATTTGGTAGTATCTTGAGAAGCTGTGGTGTTGTCAGCCATTGCGATCCCCGCAGAATAATGGCCTACTATCTACATGGAAAGTCTTTGATTTGAAAAGCTTGTTGCCTTTGATATCTCACTGAGTTGATGGGTTACATGGGGACAAGTGAGAGTCTCAAAGGTTGTATAGTAAGATCGCCCACTATCGCCGTGTGTATTCCTTTTCCTCATATCCTGAACTGTCCGAAGAAAGAGAAGCATTTCTAAATGATACATTAGAAGTCTCTGTAGTCAATCTTAGCAAACTCCTTCTTTTCTGAGCCGAGTCAAACTGACTCACCATTCAATCTGACAGTGCACCCATGCCTAACTCAGGCATTCAACTCAACGAGTTCTTTCCTGATACCGTTTCCTGTGTTCTCTACTTCTTTTGCTGTCCGATCCTGTGTGTTCTATGTACTCTTAGTTGGTGAAAGGAGAAGGAGGCACAGCGCCGCCCTCCTTGACCTCGCGTGGTTTCACGTTGTATTTCTTGGATATCCCAAACTCCGATGGGCCCACAGAGGGCTGATTCTTCAAGTTGGCGGCCGCGGTGTCATCCTCCACCTTCTGGGTCTCGGGGTCGAACTTGAAGAAAGTGACTTTAGCCTCCTCGACAGCCTCCCTGAATTTCTCGACGCCACCCTCTCTGAAGCGTGTCAATTTGTCTACATTATGCTGCGTCAAAGCATCAACAGGTAAGCCCTGTAATTCTAGACGAGCAATAATCTTGGCAGTGTACCAGAACTTGATCTCAAAGTCCGAGTCCACAAGCTCAAGAATAGACATAGGCGCTTTGTCCTCACCTAGACGTGGCTCCAATTTGATGATCCGCGTGAATCCGTGCACCCGTTCGGGATATCTCGAGCTTAATGTCTCGATGACCTTGGTGCCGATTTCTTGGATGTCTGGCGGCTGTAAGTAGCGAAGCTCTTTATTTAATCGCAACTTTTCGCTAAGGCTCTTTCCCTCGAGTTTCTTGTTTTCATGAAGTGCTCTGGCGAGAAAACTTTCAATCTCAGCCTGTGCCCTTTTGGCCTTGGTCCGACCCGTCACGATATACTCATGGCGGATGAGATTGGCACACAAGTTTTTATTCATCAGCTTGACATGGCGTGCCACGTTGGCATCGAATTTCTTGAGCGCAGGCATGTTCGGACCTGGTTGGGAGAGGTTGGTGGAAAAAAATGCGTGTATGTAGGCCACCGGCGAGTAGGCTGGGGAAGCTTTGAAGTGGACAGAAACTCGAGAAGTTAACTACAAAAATGAAAGGGGAAAATTGTGGTTGTGGTGATCACCAGCTTTGCAGCTAGCCTGGGAAATCAGGTTAATTTCATCTTCGCCGGTGTTAGCCATGGAGACTACCAGCTAATGTAACCAGGAGAAGATATTGCAGAGTGAGAAAACCTCAGTGCAGCATCATCATCTACATCCATTAAGAATACATATCTCTGTTGAAAAGAAGGGATACGACTTCGTGAACTTCGGGCGATGGAGAGTTGGCCCTCTGCCAAAATCGCTGATTCACTAATTCTCTCGAACCACTCCCCTGATCAAAATCAAATGCACCAGAGATTCATGAAAAGCGCTACAACGCTACAGTATGTGCCACGATGCTATTTATTTCTTGCCGGACTTCTTGATTCCTCCACCAACCATTGGTCCACCCTTCTTGGCCTTTTCGGCCATGGCCTTTTTGGCAGCAGCGTCGGCTTTCTGTTTTGCCTTGAAAGCGGCATCGTCCTCATCGACATCCTGCGCTTTCTTCTTGGGCGCCTTCAACGGCTTGGCTTTTCCTCCTTGACGTCCAGACATGGTGATGGGTGCGTAGTGTACAGGACACGATGGAGAAGGCCGGGAGGTGAAGTTTGGAGGAATTGAAGCGGACAGAAGTGTGGGGATGAAAAATGCGCTGACTGCCTCGATGAATTTCGCTCCGTCTGGAGTGTTTCTGGTGCTCAATTGCACTGGCGAAACCTGAGATCTGGATAGGGGAGCAGGATAGCTGGATTGCCACAGAAACTCCATACAGACAAACTCGAGTGCGTTTCCCCAATTGAATTTAATGGCCATTTCGCCTTTCTCGATCTTTTCATTTTCTCGTTCGTCAACTTCTGTAGCTGGATCGCCTTCTTTAAGCTTCAAGCCACCGGAACAGCTAATCCAGACAGCATTTCCCAAAAACTGTGATAGTCCGTATTCCAAGTATCCCCATTCCTAAAAAAAAGCAGAATCTTCATCTCTTGCAAAATACAAAAGAACATCTCTTGCACCCTCATTCTCACTGACTGTACATACACCTGCGCACCTACGCACCCTAAGCACCTCCACATCATGGCGATTCTATCCCCCCAAGACAAGGAAAAAGTCAAACGGGCGGTACCCAAGGCATCCAACAAAATCATCGATGCCACTGTGGCCAAACTCTACATTGCCTATCCGGATCGTACTCAATGGACCGCTACAGGCTTACTTGGTGCTATTGCTCTAGTGGACGACTTGGTGGGCCACACATTCTTTCTCAAAATGGTGGATATTACAGGGAACAGAGGCGTGGTCTGGGACCAGGAACTTTACGTCGATTTCGACTACCACCAGGACCGCAAATTCTTCCACACCTTCGAGATCGAGGAATGTCTCTGTGGGCTCTTGTTTGAAGATACCAGCGACGCAGCGCATTTTTACAAACGCGTGACCACCCGACTAAAACATGGCTCGCGTCACACGGCCAACAACAAAAACGCCGTGGCGTTGAAGGACCGTTTGGGTCCTGCCGAGTCCAAGACAGGCATGCGGGGCGAACAAGTCGACGCATACACCGGCCAGCGGCTGAGACATGCCCGTGGCGTGTTATATTACGACGATTTGCCTCCGCCAGAGTGGCGTCTGTTGTATTCGGAGCTTGCTGCAGCCGGCATTTCTGAGGACATGATCGCCGAGAACAGAGAGTTTATCAAGGACTACATAGCAAAACAGGGCGGCCCGCTTGTGGGGCTAGAGCCCCCTGTGCCCCGCAAATTTGCCAATGAGTCTTCTGGCAGCCAGTTGCGGCCCCAGAAGTCTGTGACCAGCGAGGTTGCGGCCAAGCCTAAAAAGGCGCCCCCACCGCCACCCCCTCCATCTGCTGCTGCTGCTGCTGCTGCCACTGGGGCGTCGCCATCGCCGTCTTCTGAGCAGTCGCCTGCCGCGCCTTCTCCTTCACCCTCGCCAGCTCCGCTGGGTCCGCTGGGTCTGCTGGGCCATGAAAACTCTCTGTCACCAGTGCCGTTCAAGCCTCAGTTCCGAGTTCCGCCGGCTACCGCGTTACCCCCGCATGTCCAGAATTCTGGACCATCGTATATGGCGCCAAATTCGGCTCCTCAGCCACCTCCCGGTCCAGCGGTGCCAGATCGAGGAAATTCGGGCAGACCGCTTCCTCCAGCGCCGCAGGCGCCACCACGAGCCCTGGCAGTGCATGCTGCGCCGCCTCCCTTCGTGCATTCTGCTCCTCCTCCCCTTGCTAGCCGTGGATCTGCCCCACCTCCACCTCCTCGGGCAGGAAGTGGAATTCCTGGTCCTGCGGCGCCACAGCGCACGGGGCCGCCACCTCCACCAGCTCGTGGAAACCGTGGACCGCCACCACCGCCACCAGCGCGTGCTGCACGTGCACCGGCCCAGCTTCCACCCCAGCCAACGCAAAACTACGGCCAGAACATACCGCCGCAAAACACATACGGCCAGAATACGTATGGCCAGAATTCATATGGTCAGAATTCATATGGTCAGCCTCAATCGCAGCCTGCAGCTCCCTATGGCCAGCAGCCTCCCCAGCTGCCCACTTACGGCCAGCCGCAAGGTTTGTACGGCCAATCCAGCCCGCCACCGCCGCAGCCGAATGGTTATCAGGCTCCTCCACCTCCCCAGCGCAACCTGGGGCCGCCGGCACCTTTGCCGCCGCGGAATGTTCCCCAGCCGCCTCCGGCTCCACCTCAAGGGCAGCCTCAGTTCTCGCTGCCGGCTCATATACCCGGTACATCGGCCGATATGGGAGGGGCGCCTCCGCCGCCTCCACCGCTCCCTCCTGCCGTTGCTGTGTCTGCAAATGGCGGTGCTCCTCCGCCTCCTCCTCCTCCTCCTCCTTTACCGCCCACTGGAGCTTCACAGGGCGGAGCACCACCACCTCCGCCCCTTCCGCCTGCAGAGAACTTCTCGACTTCAGCAGGAGCTGCACCTCCGTTGCCTGCGGGTGACGGCGCGCACGATGCTTTGTTGGCGTCCATCCGAGGTGCTGGGCTTGGTGCGTTGAAAAGGACCGACAAAACGCAGCTAGAGAAGCCCAGTGTATTGTTGACAGAAGCTCGTGGCGAGCCTGTGGCGCCGGCGCCCAGCAGTGGCGGTCCTCCGGGTCAGCCAGAGTCCATGGCAGATGCTTTGGCCATGGCACTAAACAAGCGCAAGAACAAGGTTGCCGCCAGCGATGACGAAGACGATGAGGAATGGTAGAAATACTACGTCGGTGGCTTTCTTATGTGCTGGAAGAATACCACGATACGGCCAATTTGACAGCGCGCAGCCGTTGCATTGACACATGAGAGTGGAGAAGTCCCAGCGCAGACCATCACAAAAGTAATGAATGACTAAGGTTTGGCAATTGAATCAGTGAGGGCCCATCCTCCATATATATTTATCTTTTTGCTTTTGTCGCCAACCCCATCAGCTTCGCAATCACTCTGCACCTCATCTGATCCTACATACACTCCATCTCTTTCCAATGGTTGACAAGGTGGACGAGATCCTCGGTGCAACGAGCGAGGCTCTCGAGTTCTGGAACTTGAAGCTTGAGTCGGCTGCAGAGTTCAAAAATGCCGTGCCGCCTGCGCTGGTCAATCAGCCTCTACTCGAATTGGTTAAACTTGCATCACTCATCAGAGCTCACTCCACTAAGGTGGGAATTATCTACGAACCTTCGAAACTCCGCACCCAATCGGATGCAGCGTCTTCCACAGTCTCCGAATTTTCGAAATCTATGGTCGCATACATCTCGGTGTTATCTCAGCTAGACCCTGGCCAAGTGTCGAATCTCTTCTACGATGAGATCTTGAGCAAGTCCAGGCATTTGGTGGGTGCATCGGTCTCATTCTTTGATGAGCTTAAGAAACTTAAGGCCGAGGCAGATCTGGAAAGTCAGGCTGGCAACGATGAGTCTGAAACAGCCACCGATCATCGCCTTTTGTCAGTGGGCAAACTATGGAATGTGTGTGACGAAATTGCCAGTCTAATTAACCAAGGAAACCTTAAATTCCTTCAGCAGAAAACTAAACTCCAGCTTTCTCTCATCGAGGATGGGCTAGACGAGTTCGAAGAATGGGCGGAAAATCCAGAGGAAATGGATGACGAAGATCCTTTTGGCCTAGAGTCTCTGGATGAGGACGAGCCACCAAGTAGTCAGTCAGATTTGCTGAGTCCTGCTGACCTGGAGAATCTCTCAAGTTTCAGTAAGCAGTTGCTTCAGAAGTTCAAGCTTGTCAAGCTTCTTCTCCTCTCAATCAACAAGTCCTTGCCCTCCATCACTGCCGGAAGCGATATTGATGAAGTTTACAGGTCCGAGAGCGCAATTGTGCGTGAGAGTGATTTGCTTATTGTGGAGCTAATGATGAACTGCAAGGTCAGTGCAGAGGTGTATGACCATTCCAATGCCATGGACAAGGCTTGCTTCCGCATTGCAAGTGTACTCCGAAAGTCCAATAAGGGTTCTGAATCAAAGATCAAATGGCTCAGCTCTTGGGAGCAGAAATTCCACGAGATTACCAAGGAACAATATGGTGCGTGAAGAAGGAGAACGGAGTCGGCTAAAACGGTAATAAGAGAAGGCAGATGCAATGCGGCAGAGAATAGAGAAGACAGAGCTTGACATACGTGGCAGCTTGAGTTTTATTACTGGCTTCACTCCCTCAACGAGTCTTTCCTGAGCCACCTCCCTAGATCTTTGCCTGCAACCCCAATGCCTTTGCATGGTGCTTAGCATGGTCCTCAGCAAAGCTGGAGATGAAAAAGTACGAGTGGTCGTACCCGTCCACTATGTTGAGTTTCACCTCACCCTTATATCCTGCTTCCTTGGCGGCAGCGACAAAGTTTTCGGGTTGCAAATACTTGTCTTTGGTATAGAAGCCGTCCAGACCGCCCTGGTGGATCAAAATGTCTGGCTGGTGCAGGTCCAGGTACTTTTTCACCAAATGGGAGGGGTCGTACTCATACCAGAGTGACTTGTCAGCTCCCAAATAGTTGCCAAAGTTCTTCTCGCCCCAAGCACAATTCAGCGGATTTGCAATAGGTGCAAAAGCACTGACAGACTTGTACTTACCAGGAAGTTTGAAGAATCCAGCGAGTGCTCCATATCCACCCATGGAATGGCCAGTGATGGACACATTGGAAAAGTCCAATTTGGGAAAGTGGTCGGCCAATTTAGTCAAGAGCTCGTCGTGTACATAGCTAAACATGCGGTAGTTCTTGGACCAAGGTTCCTGTGTGGCATCCACGTAGAATCCAGCACCTGTTCCGAAATCGTAGGAGTCGTCTTCACCCTCAATGTTGGCACCACGGGGCGAAGTGTCGGGAAATACAATTGCAAATCCGTATTTGGCAGCAAAGTACTGGAAGAACGACTTTTCCGACGCATTGTTTGGTGTGCAAGTCAATCCAGAGAGATAGACCAACACTGGAAAAGAGGATGCTGTGGATCCTGGAATAAATACATTGACATCCATTTTGGTGCTTGTGGCGGAAGACTCATGTTGCAATTTGTGCAACTTGCCGCCAAACTGGGCTATCTCGGCCTGAGTAGTGAAAGACATGGGAAGTAGGTGGAAGTTGCGCAGGCTTGATTTATATCGCGGGGGGATATGATGGCCTGATTGGGAAACAAGATCCGCGCGCAGTAGATGTAGAATCGATTAAAACCGAAGAGAAGGAAGTAAGAATGTTGGTTTCTAGTTTTACGGTGTCTATCTGGAAAGATCCTGTTAATTTATTATTTGATGTTGAATACTGGGGGCCATCCTTGCAGTGAATGCCACTATTTCGCGTCGAGAATCGCCTGGACGAGCTTACTATACATATAGTGCAAGAAAAATACAACGTTTATTCATCAGTCTGGAATAGCCACCTCACAAACTGGCCCGGTTTCGAGGCTCAAACGGATAGAAGATAACCAATACTCCAGAAACGAGAAACAATGCACCAGATACGAAAATCGGCGCCGACGTGGTCAAGTCTGCAAATAAAACAATAATCGGTGCAAAGACCCCAAAGATTCGGTTGGCAGACGCCGCGAGTCCCACTGCCGTGCCACGAACCTTGGTAGGAAACACTTCTGGCGTGTAGGCATACAAAACTCCGTACATGATCAGCGAGAAAATGTTGAAAAAACAGTTCCAGGCAAGGTACGAATTAGAGGATTTCGCTGTTGTTGACCCGAAAAGGATCACTCCAGTGAGAATAAGCGAGCCACAAAGCGTGCCTTTTCTTCCAATGCGAAGCTCCACCAAGAAGCCCGCGATTATAGAGGCAGGAACTCCCATGGCAGCGACAATCAAGGTATTTCTGTAGGTTTTCGATACACTGAGCGGCTCTGTGGCACTACCGCGAGACTCAAGATAAGACGGAAGAAACGCATTATAAAGCGGGAACGCCAACCCAATGAGCGCCCAGGAAAAGATGACAAGCACCAGCGAAATGGCCAATCTGCGCAGCCCGAAACAGCTTCGAATGTGCAGAAGGTTGTATTTCTTGATTCGCGACGCAAGGAGCTCGTTTTTCGCTGGCTTGTGGTCTTCAGCCAGGTCCAAATCGTCGTCTACGGCTCTGAGGTCTTCAATGGTTAACAGAATATGCTTGCGGTTGATTTTGGCAATTTTCTGCAACGACTCGATCGCTTTTTCGTCCTGGCCACGGGCCAAGTAGAACGTGGGACTTTCGTACACGGGAAAGAGGAAGCGAGCAATAAACATGAGAAGCGTGAGTCCGCCGAGTGTGAAAAGAAAGTACCTCCAGCCCTTGTTCTGATCGTAGTGACAGTCGGTGAGCAGTACGCATGAGTAATTGCTGATAAGGCCCCAGGAGATAAGTGCCGTGACCAACTGGCCCAACGCCCACCACACCGACATCACCGTGAGAAGCCACTTCTTGTTAGTTGGGAGTGCCTCGAGGAAAATCGCCAGGTCAACAGGCAAGTTTCCTCCTACACCAAAACTCCACAACGCACAGAAAGTACCCACCGCGGCAAAATTGGGCAGCGACCCGGCAATTACAGCGAAAACTCCTGTGAAAAGAAATGTGAGATTGAATGCCCAGCGCCGGCCAATAATGTCCGAAGAAAGCGACCAGAAAGCAGCGCCAGCAAGAAGACCGAGATTTTGTGCCAACGTGAGATATGGGGCACGCCCCACTGGGTAGTGGACTTTGTCCACTTCATTCAAACGCTGCAAAATATAAGAGGTGGCTGACGGCCATGCATTGTCAGCAAACCAGCCGAAGCCTGCCACGAAAAAAAGACCGAGCTGGTATCTGCCAAAACCCATGCCGTCAATTTCGCGAGAAACTAGACTAGACTTGCGAATATACGAGCCGCTGAAGTCACTGGCATCAAACAAGTCAGACGCCACGTCGGAATCGTGCACATATACTTCGGACTCTTTAGACATTATTTTAGATTTGGCTAATCACAGAACGTTCGTATGCGTGATGTAGGGCAATACTCTGTCGAAGGATGGCTCAAATTGGCCACAATGGTCTCAATCGTAAAGTTTAATGTGCTGCTCCGAATTAAGGGTGCAACAGGGACAGACAATGTTTGATTGCAGTGATAACAATGGCTGGTCAAAGGAACAAGCACCAACGCTGATATGATAATAGGGAATTTTCAAAAGCCAGGTGAATCACTTGTGACTCGAGCTACTGAGAACCGATTGAATCTGCACCCCGGATGGCTGAGTGATGGGGTATATACGCGGAGCTAACGGAGTTACGACACCGTGATTGCTGTCTAGGCTAAACTGCGGCTGGGTAGGGGCTGACACAAATACCCCGTTTTCAGAAATACCGTTTACTTTTTATATGCGGCAAACTTTTTTTTTTGGCATACGCCAACGTCATGTTCCCCTCCGGTTTCATGCATGATTAGGCAGGGACCAGCTTCCATGCCGCGTCTCAGCGCGCATGGCGTCATTCGCGTTGCCATTCGCCTAATCTCCACAGCTGCTGCGAAATTTGCAACTCGTATTGTTCAACCTTCCAGAAATCGTACCAACTGGCCGTCTGCTTCACAGACTGCCGGTGTGCTGGGCCCTGGCCTCCAGCCACCGCGTCTTCTGCATTTCTCCACCAACAAGTGGCAAGGTTGTGTCCCGTTGTCTTATGTGCAGTTCCGTACCAGTACTTGAGCAAGCCGCCCAGAAGATTGGCCTCGGCGTGCGAACGGCGGTCAAAATCAAGAAGTGTTTTCATGTGACGTGCATTGCTCCGAATCTCTGGCTTGAGCACCGACCGGAAGGCTATCACATACACTGAAGAAACAACGGGCACTCCTCTTTCTGCAGAGAGTGTCCGAATGGTGCTGACGATATTGTCGAGATTAAAACTTTCCTCGTAAAGTTCGGTAGCATAGGCTTCAGTCACGGACAGAAACTGCTGGAGCGCCTCGGCAACAACCTGATAGGACTCGTCAAGGCTATCGAGCTGAAGTACGTTCGCGGGATCCGCATAAGGCGAGGAAACTAGCGACATGAAAGAAAAAAAATTGGTTGAAAGACAAAATTGATTGAAAGACAAAATTGGAGGTTGAGAGAACCAGGATGTGCAACCCGTCCTAAAGTCAATGCAGAAGAACACCTTTAGATTACGTACAAGCAAGCCACAACGAAAACCATGGCGTACCCAAGTACAGTCACTGTGGCGTGCGAACCGCCATGGCCAATCAACGCGGCGGCTCCGCTCGTCGTATTTCCTGTACTTTCAGTGCCGTTGGTCGTGCCTGTCACTGTGAAATTGACCTCTGGTGAGGAGATGTCAATACTACCATCCCAGCAGTATCTGGAGAAGCACTGCTTGCACTGGTCAGACTGCTCGATGCCCAGACGCTCTTGTTCACGGCGAATGATGGCACATGCCACGCATGCTGGCCACTCTGCGTCCAAAGAGTTGTTCAACCGCAGGGCAACTTCAAAGCCATTCTTGATCATTCCTCGTTTTTCAAAATCTGAGTACGAGAGCTTGAAAGTCAGTGTGTTGGAATAATACGAGAATGGCCGGTTGGCGGTGTAGATGATCAAAGGCGAGCTGTAGGCTGCCGAAGTGTCTGATGTGTTGGAGAGAAGCGACGTCAAGTTTCGAGCATCGCAGCCGAAGAACGCTGGCCGCGATGTCAAGTTGAGGTTGCGAAACGATGCCGTGTCAGGAACGTAAGGGAAGATTGTTCCGTTGCCTTGCACTCCACTCTGTCTCTGGTACGAGAACACCAAGGACGATCCATTGGGCCAGTTTTGATTGGTGTCTGCAGAGTTGTCGTAGGCGAAAATCACATCCACCTCTCTCTCGGGTTGGAGAAGGGGGTAGATAGGGATGTTCTGGTTATCCTCTCCTCCGTCCACAAGGAAGAGTGTGTCATTCTTGACGATGCTGGAGATTGCCGCAGTCTCGGCGTGGTAGAATGGGTTGGGGCTGTAGATGGCGATATCGTCCTCGTCCTTCGAAACCTCGTCCAAAATCTTGGTGATGAGCGACTTCAAAATCAGAGAAATCGAGGTGGTGTTGATCTGAAGCACGAATTGGTTAAAAAGCGTGGATGACGTACCCATCACAAAACCAGCGTTGTCGTAACCACCCACACACGTGCCGTTAGTGGCGCCGTTGGTCAAGTCCGAGCCGATGTACCGGATATCGGTGAACAGGTACAACGAGGGGTCCCAGGAACCAAGCTCAAACGGCGTGAACTCAAATATTGTCGAGTTACCGCTGATGACCATAGTTCCTGGCGTGCGGCCATCTGCCACTACAATTGGGAACGGCATCTCGTGGCTTGTGAACGCATCCAACGTCTGGATCTGCGACCAGAGAATCAGATCGCCATAACTCACACTTTCAGGGAAAAACTGGTGCGAGAGCGCACGGCCCCATGTGTCTGTGATTGACACCTCAAAGCCGGCGTCCTGTTTGGCCAGCACGTCGTCGTACAAGTCGCTGTAGTAGTCGTAAGCCTTGACAGGATTCCAGCCACCGTAGTCAACAATTGACCGCTCAATGTCCCAGATCTCACGTTTGTCTACAATATCCTGAATCGACGTCCAGTTGTTGAGCACTACCGACCCAACGAGCCAGTTCCCACCTGAGAGTCCCGTGAGATAGGTGGCTGCCTGGAGGATCCCACCCAACCCGGCTTCTGAGGCATTGGTAGTGCGATTGTCAAGCGCAGACAATTGGCCTGCCCCTGAGAGCATTGCACGGTATCCGCCTCCGGAGAAGGCTACGCCAATGGTGATGTTTTTGGTTGTGTTGGCCATGAACTCCGAGACATTAAAGTCCGTGAGTCCAGCCTGATTGAGGAACGCCTCAAGATGCTGATTTGCCACCTCGCGCTTGCTTTCAAGCCACTCTGTCTCGCCCTTTGAAAGCGAATCGGCTTTTCTGACTAAAGTAGCGTTGGGACATGGGACTTCTGCTGGTGCGTAGCCGCCAGAGGGAGACCAGGCACCATTGTAATCTGCTGCTACTACCGCAAGGCCCACGAGCGGTGCAAGAATTCTCATAATTGAGGTTTTAGAGAAAGTGATAGGGGGAGGAAAAGCGGGGCTGGAGGTTTGGATTTGAAAATATTCGGAATGCACATCACTGCGCAGTAGTGCAGGATGCAGGGAGCCGCATGGTCGGTACAATATACCGACAGGGAATACGAAGGTGCGAAGAGCAGTTACCATTTATAATTCGAGAAGAGGTGCAGTCATTTAATTTGGGCTGATGTGTCAATGCAGAGGCCAATTTTCAAAATACGTGTTCCCGTTTTTTGCATTTTTATTTTTAGCTCACTCTCGGCTGAGCCTCGCCGGGCCGCTCGGCTAGTATTAAAACGCGGCTCAAGTCGGCCAGAAGGCAACGGTTTTGAGATATGCAAGGTTTCATTGGTATTCCGCGAAACTGAATTCATAGCCATCTTCGTAAATTCGCCCATCGACCTCGTGCACCCCATTGACCCCATTTACGCCATTTACGCCATTTACGCTGCCCGCTCTATCACACGCCCCAGTATATGCCATGCCAAAACTGCAGAGTAGAGTAGTCATGCGAGATGGCGCGGAAATTATTAGACACCCAAAGCTGTACATGCGAATTCTCTGGACGGTGAAATTAACTACGGGGCCCTTTAGATCACTGGTCTGCTGCTGAAATTTCGCTGCTTTTCCCCTTTGAATTTGATGGTCTCTACCGTAGATTTGGCCTCGTCTCACTGAGCGCTATTGATGCACTTAACTGCAAAACAGATGCTTGTAGTCAATCGTTCATGCAACCTGCGCACGGCGGATGTATTTGATTCGGTATTTCCTTTCCAAGAACTGTAAAAGCCGCTCAATCTCGCGGTCCATCTCATCAAACAACGCTAGCCCTTGGGCCTTGAAAGCCATCGATGCTCGCACTTCCTTGTGGACCAATTCCTGGATCTTACTTGCTTCCTGCTGTAGGTCATGCTTGTAACATTGAGGTGGCAAGTGCTTCGTAAGGATAGCCAGCTCTTTCTCGAACTGGTCCATGGCCAGTTCAAGCTCGAGAGAGGTGGTATCGTCATATCGAGCATTAAGTTCGTCCAAGCATTCCTGTAACAGGGAAAGAATTTCTAGGTATCCCTGGTGAAGCTCTTCATGACATATTGCAGGATATCTTTCCAAGAGGTCTGCCAAGAGGTATTCAGGTTCGACAGATGGCGTGTTTCTTTTCAATTGATGGGATGGCCGGTGCAAATGAGCCAGATAGTGATGTTCTAGGATCTCTTGAGATTCAAAATCTGAATAACTGATGTGAGTGACTCTGCTGTCGGTACCTGGTATATATTGCCGCATCGGCTAGTGGGAAGAGTGGGTGCAAATGAGAATCGAGGTACTGAAATTATGGGCGTAGACTCAACGTTCAATGCCGTTTTATAGTGTTTAGAATTCTCAATTACTTCAGTAAATCGTTCACAGTAAATTTAGACGTCTTTCTTTCTTTGCTTAGGCGTCCTACAGCAAGTGTCGAGATCTGCGACCAAGAATGATTTCATTATTCGGTCAATACTCCGAGCCATTCCAAACTTTTTTCCTCATACGATTGGTGGCACTCGAGGATAGAGAACTGGCCAAAAGGACATTTCTGGCATGCTCTTTTTCCGTTTTCAATCCAGATCTAAGAATTCGTATGCAATCACGATGTTCCATGACACTGCCACAGCCCTACGAAAGTTAAGCGTCAATTTATAAGTGGTGCAAATAGAAAAATAGCTGCCGAATACAAAAGAAAACTAACCGAAACAAACGTCTCTAAGGAAAAAACCTCCGTCCATCCCAATCGCTGCTGCCTGTCTGGAATATTTGGCGCATGTGTGCTTCTTCGCGAGCTGCGGGTCCTGCAGAACCAGTCCGGTGGAAGTCTTCTGAGATAGTTAAAATCCATACGCCTCCGAAACTTACTTTTTTGTTCCCGGAATTTCCAAGCCTCTGGTTCACTTTTTATACGCATCATAGCAGCGTACGAAATGCTGACATTCGACTCTAGCCGCGTTGGACGTGTCGTTTCAGACCAGATAAACCAGTTCAGAAGTCTCCAGCTGAATGCCATCGACTGGTTCAGAGCTCAGTCGAAATCCAAAAAGGTGGCAATTGTGATACTCGGAATCATTGGGCTTGTGGTGGGCATTCTTGCCCTTATCTTCCACAAGTATGCTATCCATATTTTAACGGTGGTGGCGGAGCATTGGCACCGACTTAAACATGGACGGATCATATTATTTACGTTGATTTTCTTTGTTGGATTTCCTCCGCTTTTGGGCTTTTCTTTGTTGTCAATGCTCTGTGGTATGGTATACGGGTTTCCTGGAGGTTGGCCCATCTTGGCGCTAGCTTCAATTTCAGGGCTGTTTGCATCGTTTTTGCTTTTCAGATATATACTTCGGGACCGTGCTGAGCGCATTGTTGGCACGAACCATAAGTTCCGGGCTCTTTCTGAGATATTGAAGGAAGATACGTCCCTCCTTCTTTTGATACTCATTCGATTATGTCCACTTCCGTATTCGTTGTCCAATGGGGCTTTGGCCGCTATCCCAAACCTACCAGCCACCACATATCTACTTGCTTCGGTAATCACCTCGCCCAAGATGTTCATTCATGTTTATGTCGGGCACACAATCATCAACTTGGGAGATGAAAAGAGGCCAGCGTCTGCAAAGATTATTGATCTAATCAGCATTGGCATTGCGGGCTTGGCAATCAGTTTCGCCTCGTATATCATCTACATCAAGATGCAACAGAAACTCCAAACATACCAGAGGACGCACCCTGGCAGCGACATTGACACGGTGATATTTGGCGACTTTGGTGACATTGAGGCTGATGGCAACGTGGAGCTCAATTCAGCTGACTACGATGCCGACAACTTTATTATTGAGGATGATGATGACGAACTTGACGAAGACTACGATGCGCCGATTGAGGTCTCCGATTTGCTGAAACCGTCGCAGGAAGTTTCGGCTGAGAGAGACATTTCCCACAGCACATATCGGGATTATTGAGCGCTTTTGAAAGTGTTGTCAAGAATGTAGATTATGCGCCTCAAGCTCGGGCGTAAGACGCTCCAACATGCTGCTGGTTTGTTGACAAGAAATTACTTTTCCTCAACAATGACGCTGCTAGAGCTAGTCCAGCTCTTGAGATGAAATAGGCCCTTCGTGAAGGGTATGATGGCATGGTAATTAAGGAATAAAAATAGGACACCATTAGCTCTTGAAATAATTAAATTTTTGCGTAGAAATACATAATCCGGCCACCAATAATGCAAAAGGAACCATGGCGACCCTAGCTGCTGCTTCTATACTCCGAATTGTTGGTCAATGAACAACATCCGGGTGCGTCGTTTCTCGATCTTGTCGTTGGAGGTCATTCCCGATTGCTCGAGCGACCTAATCACCTTGGCGGCGTCCGCCTCGCACATGATCTCGTTGTTAATGAGGTAGTAGTCGGTGTTGATGGTGTTGTTACACTTGAGGCACTTGAGGCAAGATATATGCCACTTCTGCTTCAATTCGTTTTCAATACACTCGCCCTCAATTCCCATGTGGCATGTTTCGCAGAGCGTTCCATTGAGCATGTGGTAGTGGAAATTGCAGAAGGCGTTGTCTAGAAGGGCATAGCACGCCACATGTTTGCTGAACCCCACGTTGCAACCAGAGTACGAGCAGGTGAAGCACTCGCGATGCCACTGGCCACTCAACTCGCCAGTTTTAGAGTAGATGGCTTTTTGGGGGCCTCTAGCGTGCTTGTCCACTTCGTTTGCACAGCCGCGGCAAGGACCGTAGCCAGGAGGATTCTTGGGCATCAGGTCGCTCATTCTGAAATGCGGAATGTTTGTTCCAATCATCGAGCGAGGGAAGGCATTGAATTCCGACGGTGCCGGGTTCTGCCCGAGAATACTGCTATCCTCCTCCGTGGCGTAGTGGTCTTCTGAGCGGTAGGACTTCTCCGAAACCACTTCAGGAAAGTCGCTGTGATCGATGCGCGAGGAAGACCCAATGTCGCTAATGCGGCTGTCGTTGACAAACTCGTCATCGAATGAGCGGCGGTCCAACGACGTTTCTTCAAGTTCAGGAGCCTGGAAGTTCAAGTTGCTGAGTTCCTCCTGTACTCGGTGAGTCTTTGGGCTCAAGGGCTGAATTGTCTCTGGCGTTTCGGCCGTGTATACGTCTCTACCAATCAACGGCGTCTCGGGGGCCTGGAATTGGGCAGGGTTGTCCTCAAAGAGGGGCCGGGTGTTTTCAGGGCTTCCGAATGCCTGGGTATCTTCGCGGTCAGTATCGTCATTTTCCTCTGAGATCTGCGAGTTCTTTAAGTCGTCTGCGGTCTGAATATTGAACGTTGGGATTTGGCTTCTCAAGTTGTCAATTGGGACATCCTGGGCAGTGACAAACGAGTCCTCGGTTCCGCGTCTCTCGTAGCTGAACTCGCTTCCGGTTTTGAGATCCTGCAACTGGCGCTCCAACTCGGCCTCTACGGGGTCCTCGGCGTCTGGGTTGGAAAGAACCGAACTGATAGTCAGCATGTGGGACGCCCGGGGGTCTCGTGGCAGGGCAGAGTGGAGATACAGGCTGTATTCGCTGTGGGGACTAGGGTTTGCATATCTGCTCTGGTCATCGAAACTCTGGAACTGGCGATCGTGCTGCTGCTGCTGCTGTTTCTGTAGCTGCTGTTGCTGATATTGCTGATATTGTGGCTGTTGTTGTTGCGACTGGGGCTCGTAGGCATGGTACTGGTGCAGGTTCTGGGATTGCTGATCTATCGGAACCCAATCGCCTCTCTGCTGTTGCACCTCCAGACGGAAGCCCTCGAGCATCAGACTCAAATCACGTGGCTCGTCGTCCGCAGGGTACGGCGCATCCATCAACTCGGAGGTTTTCACAGACATCGACGTCAGCACACTCTTGGCAGGTCCGGCGTACTCGCCGTCTGACGTCACAGGCGTAGATTGGCGGGAGTCTGGGTCCATGTCCAGGCCCGGCGACGTGATTTCACTCAGCATGGTGTTGTTGGACTGGTGGTTGTCTATATGCAATGATAGGTTTTTCTTGTTACGTTCGCTCACGGAGAGTTCTGCGGCTGCCTCTGCCACCGCCGCGCCACCGGCCGGTTGCACAGGGCGAAACGGCTCGAACTGTTGGAACTGGGCGTATTTCGGCCGGTTGGGGGCGCGTTCGGGCGTCGGGATATCAGAGTGAGAGGGCGACGGCGCGTCAACGGCCGAAACCGGCGCCAGGTACAGCGTGTATGCCGTCTGGGGCGTCAAGGGCATCATTTCTGTGTTAGCTGTGTTGTAATTGGCACCACCGGGGACGTGGCCATGGCTGCTGGCGCTGTGGTTGGTGTACAGGTTCAGCATGGCCCTATTGCCGAATTTGGGCTGCTGTTGCTGGCTTTGTACGCTCATTGGGGGCAGCACACGTCTCGTTGTTGATTGTTGCGGAAGCAGTCTCAGAGACTCGTTGAACTTGCGACCGTTGTTGTGGGTTGGAGGGAACGGTGGACACGCGGTAGTCGTGGGCAGGTGTTTGCGAGAGCCGGGGGTCGATCTCTGGCCATTTTTGCCGCTCAAGTTGACATCAAATCCCGCTCGCTCGTATACGCTTTTGTATCTGTGTTCTGCTCGCAACGGGGGAAACGGGGAATCGGTTTGAAGCATGGGAGACTGGTCACCTTTGAAAAGCGCAGGAAGCGACTTCAAGTGCATGGGGAGAAAATAGTGAATGTGGACAGTAAAATCAAGGTGAATGTGGAAAACTGGAAGTACGGCTGTGTTTGTTGATATTCCGGCAATGCCCAGCAGCCTCGAAGTAAGTCTGGTATATTCCGAGCAGCCAGACAGGAGGAGAGAAAAACATACGCGGTCTGCGGCCTGTATATAACGCGACTGGGAGATTTCCAGTCTGCTTGGCGACAACGGAGTCGGGGAAATTGCTGGGCGGTCTTCCAGAACTTGCGCTGCTCTGTTTACCATCATTTTCGTCCTTTGGTCTCCCGCCGTGTCGCGCGAGCCGGGCGGTGGCCGTTCCTAATCAAATTCTTTTATGTGCAGGATTGGAACAGACCGTGTCGCTGGACTCCATTGCACGATTTTGCCGCGTAGACTGGCGGCGGAGGCCGTTGTTAGGAAATGTGGGAATATGCGGCCGACGCTGTGCTAGCCACCTCGGATCGGGCTAAAGTCACATGACCTGGGGACCTCGGTTAAGCCCCGGAAGTTTGAACTACCCTCACGGAGACGATCTACAGAACTATGGCTGCCTATTTCTCCAAACTGCACGCTCGAAATCAAGAAGGTGGCCCTATCAAGTGAGAGGTCGGGTGTCAGGAGCCCGTGCCGAACTCACATACGGAATGTCGAGTTGACCAGGTGCAGTTCCGATGATCTGCGCTGCTGCTCAGATTTCTCGAGTTTGGAATATGGCACGCTTGCTTTACTCTGAGATTTCAGAGAACTTTGTATTTCATATGACATCATACTGTGAAGGCGCCCTTGGGATACAACGTGACATTGTGAAGGTGAATCTCGGCCAACTCAGATGCACATCTCGGCCAACTCAGATCCAAACCTTAGCAAACACAGTCCTAAATCTTAACATTCTCAGACGCAAATCTCTCCAATCTCGCCCTTAAATTCTCTCCAATCAACTCACCAATCTCGCACTCATATGCTCACCAGTCTCGTACTCACAACGAACTAAAATCGCAACTCGGAGCTGAAATCTCAATCTCACACCAACATCTCCAGCTCGCCTACATTCTCCACCTTTGCTGTTTATTAATTACAATGACGAGTCCATCAAATGTAGCCGATTCTGTTGGCCACGTCCAAAGCGTCATGGTCAGCAGTCAACTTGATGTAAGCCTTCTTGGTGCCGTTGGGTCTCACAAGAGTGTTGACCTTCTCGACATCGACCTCGTACAACTCCTTGACGGCCTTCTTGATTTCCTCCTTGTTGGCCTTGAGGGAAACCTGCAACACCAAGGTGTTACCGTCCTCAACCTTCTTGATGGCGGTCTCAGAGGCAATAGGCGACTCGATCACCTTGTAAGCATCGAACTTGGGGGACTCGATGACTCTTCTGGCGTACTTGGGCGACTTAGCCAATTTGAGAGTCACGGGTCTGTGGAAACGGGTGGAAGTTCTGGTCTTCTGGGCCTTCTTGGAGTGGGTGCCCTTCAACGCAGACTTTTGAGCGGCAGCGGCCTTGGTGTCTGGGGGGTTAGTACATTGATTTCAGGTTTGGGGGAGACATAGGGAACGACAAAACAGTGAGATTGCGACGGCGTATTTGATGCCAAAACGTCTGGCTCAGTGCGCCTTCATTTTTCTCCTCAATAAACTGTCTCATTTCACTTGTTTCCTTTGGTTTCACATACTTGGAGCCATTGTGATCGTTGTAGGTGGAGCTAGAGCGGATGGAAAAAATTTCTAGCGAGTGCGGGCTGCGCACCTGCATGGGCGTCCCGGGGTTCGATCACGTGCGCACCGTTAGGGCTCGCGCCGTTTGGAATGAGGCGGAAACGATGGCACGTCCGGGCATGCACGGGTGTATTTTTGGAAAACGGGGTGAATGCTGATTGCGACGGGAGACGCGGCGAAGTGCTGCCGGCAACGGGCATCGGTTCCACAGCGTCACGTGACCTCGATCACCGAATAGAATCGGCATGTTCTGACGTACTTTTGATTATTCAGAATTTTCACGTCTATGCCATTTTATTGGGCCGATTTTGGCGATGTTGCCGTATCAAGCATCACTGACCCTTCAGTAGATTCGGTGCAAGCTGAACAAGCCACCTAGACAATAAGACTGTAAGAAACTGGGGGAAATGCCAGAGTATTGTAATTTCATAAAAGAATTTGAAATCATACAGCAATTTCTGTCGTATCACCAGGATCCATGCACTTCCAAAAACCAGAATCCAATCTATATGTAATTCAACCTCATGAAGCCTACTCTGCATTTCTATCTCCCAAACTCACTCTACAATCATGTTGCCGTTAACTCAATAGACAGACAAGTATATCCCCACTGCCTCTCTACATCGTTCCATGCTGCTCTTATCTATTTACAATCTACGCAACTTCTTTGACCGAGATCCTCCAAACTTCAACCGCGTGGAGTCGCTGACCCGCACGATGTGCGGTCTCACATAAGAGCCCTCCTTACCCTGAAGTGCCGAGGTGAATGCCTCGCGTCCCTTGCCAAAATCACGAAGAATCAACTCTACCTTATCGTTGGGAGCAAGCAACTTCTTGTCCTCGATCAACTTGAAAAGTCGTGAACTCACTTGGTATCCGGCCTCATATTCAGCCCTTTGGGCCTTGCGGAATCCCAACATTCCCGCAGAAACGTGGATTTTCACCTCGTGTGGTAGGTTAAGGTAGTAAAGCACCTTGTCGTTGTAGGACAAGTGCTCGTTTTTTTTCATGAAGTCTAGGTCTTCTTTGACTGCCACTAGAGAGCAGAGGGTGTTGTGACGGTGGAATGTAGCATAAAGTTTCCAGGCAACCGTACGTTCGTTTTTCTTCGACACCTTGGCGGCTTTGGTGATCGTTTCGGTGGGTGTTGAGGTGGTCGACAGAGAGACGTTTCTGCTCCACGAATTCAATGATGCTGCTTTTGATATTTGAGGTGTTGAGAGGAGCCGGCTGCTTGGTGCCCACGCTGTGGCTCTGAAGCTTTGGAGCCCTCTGAACATGATGGTGAAAAACTTGTGCAGGATGGTTGGAAAAGTAGTAGCAGGATCGGTGGGTTGAGGGAAGAAACGCATGCTAGGAAGAAATTTACGAGACAATGAATGGTTTTTAACGCTATTGTTTTTATCTACAGTGCTAGTCGTTTTCTTCTGGATCAGTATTGCATGATTAAGTTGGAAAACTCGTGATTGGCGAAAACGCAATAAAGTCAGTTTTGAGGGCCGGGGCCAATCTGTGAGAAATTTCAGACCAACTACAGTAGCACGCTAGGTCTGTGTAGGATTTTCAGGCTGCCACCGATACGGGGTGCTTCGGCATTACTGGATCGATTAACCAGATAACGAGGATCCCGCCCCCACTACATTCCCGTCTAAGCCCAGAATATTGCGGGTCCACATAATTGCGCATTTTGGATTCTAGACCAAATAATTCCGAGCCCCCAGATTGTTGTGTTTCGGGATAGTCACTTCTCGTATATAGACGGCACCATGTTTATTATCAGTTTCTCAGCTAATACCGCATTACGACCTTCTTATTAATAGGCACACTTCTTCTTGGATTCGCGCAGCCAATCTCTCGCTCTTCCCCTCGCCATATCTGGATTACATGTGGAGTTCCGGCGCTTATACCGCCACACCCGGGACGACGCCTAATTAGACCATCCTGAAATATGGAAATACGACCCTCGGAGCAATCGGGTCTCGTTGAAAAACCCCGACAACTGTAGCGATTTCCCTGGATTCACCGCCCAATTCCTGCCTCTCGTCCCCACCTCGACAAACCACGTCTCGTGACTAATGCTCAGAATGCTAAATTCTGTGCACCGGCTCGTCGCAAAAGTTCATCAATTCCCACGACGAGAGATAGAAACCCTGGCAGAACTTCACACGCTCGCATATCAATTTTCTCGCGGCCTTATTTCTTTTCCTTCCCCCCGCCAACCTTTTTCTTCCCGCCATCTTGCCGGACCCTTACACGTGCACCTGCATACTCCGCCGACACGCAAACCGATAACAACCTACACAGTTTTCTTCTCCACAAACCACCAACGACGTTCCACCTCTTCGTGAACTACGCCTCACGAGTAGAGCTCGCAATATTAATTCACACCCTCAAATTTTCGAGCTAATTTGCGCTCGGTCCCATCTACTGAATACGCAATTCCACGATCCCCCTCACGATGTCCTTGTCTAACGAGTACACAGTGAGCGAGGTCACCAACAACAGCACATCGGAAGTGTGCAGTATGCACATAACTGAACACAAACGCATAGGAGAAGGTGCTTTTGGCACGGTTGTAGAAGCTCTGTTGTCGCCGACAGATTCGCCGGCTAACCTGCTGGGTCCATTTGCCATTAAACGCGTGTTGGCGCAAACGGAGTACAAATGTCGAGAATTAGAGATTTTGCGCCAAGTCGAACATCCCAACATTGTGAAACTCAAGTTTTTCTTTGACCGCAAGTCCAAGTCGGACGGCAAAATCTACCAAAACTTGGTCATGGAGTGTTTGCCCCTGAACTTGCAAAACGAAATCAAGTATTATCGCCAATCCAAGTACACAATTCCGTACCCGCATATGAAGGCGTACACGTTCCAATTGACGCGGGCCATGCTCTATTTGCACGGCTTCCACATTTCGCATCGAGACATCAAGCCCTCCAACATCTTGGTGGACCCACTGACGGTCCAGCTCAAAATATGTGATTTTGGCAGCGCCAAGCAGTTAGAGCCTACCCAGCCATCCGTAAGTTATATTTGCTCGCGCTACTACCGAGCTCCTGAGCTCATTGTGGGATGCACTGTGTACACCACGAAAATAGATATCTGGGGGCTTGGGTGTGTGATTGCCGAGATGTTTTTGGGCAAGCCCATATTCCAAGGCCAACTGTCGGAGTTGCAGCTAAAGGAGATTTCCAAATTGTTGGGCCCACCACAAAAGACGTTTTTCTTCAAGAGCAATCCCCACTATCGCGGCAACATGTATTCGAACAAACTTTTCGGATGCACAGTTAAGGAGCGGTTTGAGCAAATTTTCTCCAACTCGCCTCCCGATGTTATTGATCTTCTACTCAAGGTGTTAGTCTACGATCCGGAGTTTCGTGCCGATGCGAAGGAGGTTCTCGTTCATCCATTCTTTGATGAGCTAAAACGGGATTCTTTTTGCGTATATTCTAGAGGCCTGAGCGAACCGATCCGCTTGAACTTGTTTGACTTCAGCCCATTCGAACTACAGTTGTTGGGTGCAGCTGCGCAGCAGCTTCTGGTGGGACATGCCAGTCCCTAGACTAAACTCTCAAGATGTAGACGGGGGGAGAGATCTTACTTACAGAACCAAGTTCAATCAAAAAGCTAATGTTGAATTTCTATTGTGCATTAACCGCTCTTCATGTTGCTGTTTCGTAGCCCAGTTTTGTTTTTTGTTTTGTTTTATGTTTTTGCTCTTTCATCCCCCTTCTCAATTCAACGCAAGAGAGTAACTGTATTCGTCTTCGATGTTCTGCGATAACCACAACACAATGCAACTGAGCATGATAGCGCCATTGCAGACGATGTTCGAAACACCCATACCCAATGTGGGAAAAGTGTAGTTTTTCACCAAGAATTTCAAAATAAACACCATGAAAGATCCAGCTAATCCACCAGCTAATAGAGAAAACCCAAAAAAGAGGATCACCCGTGCTGCCCATGCTCTCCCATTGCCATCGGACATAAACAGGTTCTGTGAGTCAACAAACAAGTTCGCCTTCTCAATCGAATTCACAATCAACATTCCAGATGTCAGGCAGATGAACGGAATCCAGTCCACGAACGTCACATGGACTGTGCTGGCATTGACGGTTTTGGAGAACACGGCAGCATCCACCATCAGCCAGAAGCCAATGGCAAAAAGTGCACCAGATAGGTAGACACCGAATGACCTTAATTTTTGCGATTTAGGGAGGTGGAGCATGGACGCATCGAAGCGAAAGAGGTTTCTGTTCTCCATGGTGGTGGGGTTAATTGAGTGGCCAGGTGCAGGAGATCTGGGCAAGGTTGACCGTAATCGGGAAATCGGACAGTGGCGAATTCCAAAGATGGGGAAATAGAGTGGTATCGTTAAAGGTTTTTATTAGCGACACATCACTAGGCGGCCTGGCGGCTAGTGTGTTCGTTTTCGTAATGGCACGGCTCAATGTCAAACATCGGCAGCGATAGTTTTGAGTTTGCACTTTTTAGAGCAATATCTCTTCTCACAAGATTTTCGAAGCCTCAGAAGGAGGTGTGACAGGCTAATCAAGGCAATTGCCCGCCCGCAGCAGGAACAAGATAGACCGAGTAACCAGGCCATGAAGCATCTTGCGAGTAGCCGTCCTGGTTGTCCTCCTAAATTGAGCCAAAAGGCTCCGTCATGGCCACCTGCTGCCTAAAGGTTCAATCGCTTGAACGTGATAGTTTCCTCTCACGTCCCAACTTAGCTCTCGGCTCCATCCATCGCAATATCATCAGACAGCAACTGACCATCGTTATCGAGCCTGAAAATCATCGCTTCACCAGACAAACAGCCCACCGCAAGGTCAGCACCACCATCCTTGATGTCAATGCCCAACACCGTCAACCCAGGTAGCGTCTGCGACACCACCTCCTTTGTCTGAACGTCCCAAACCAAAAGCCCGTTCTTGTCAGACCCAGACACCACCATAGGTCGCAGAGTACACGTCACAAATCTAGATGCACTGTTGTATTTCGTGTTGACGCCATCCTCGCACCCGTAGGTCTTGACGACTCGGTTGGTCATGTAGTCCCACAAGCGAATCTTCCCGTCCAAACTGGAACTGAGAATATAAGAACCATTAGGCGTGACTGAGACGCACGAAATTGGAAAATTGACCACGTCATTGGTCGATGCCGTGGCAGTACCCTGAGTAGAAGAATTATATACCAACGTCTTTAGGCACTGCCCAGTCTCGAGGTCGAAAAGCCTCATCAATCCATCGTAGCTGGCACTCACAATAACCGTTTCGTCTGGAGTTAGGCATACTGAGCTAATGGGATCAGAGTGCGCTGCCAAGGTCTTGAGACTCTTTCCGCTGGTGAGGTCCCACACAATGATAGTCTCGTCAGCTGCACCGCTCACAAGAAGGTTTCCCTTGCTGTTGAATACCAAGGTTGTCACGTGGTATGTGTGCTTTTTGAGGATGCGAATGCATTTCTGTTTCTCGATCGACCAGATCCTGATGGTTAAGTCGTCGCTTCCAGACGCCAAAATGGACGGATTAATGGGTGAAAACGCTATGCACGAGACTCCACGCGAATGGCCAGAAAATGTGGCCACGTTCTTGTATGTTGACGTTTCAAACACGCGTATCATGCCTCTCGATGTGCAAGCAGCCACGTAGCTTCCGTCGGGACTGAATTTGATATCATTGATGGAGTCACCGAGCTCAAAATCTAGCACGTGTGAGAGTTTGTATATGCTCTTGACGCCATTCGGCGTGACAGAGTTAGCGATGCCGTTAGATGACAGTTCGGTCATGGTGTGCAGGAGCGTGGTTGGACAGTCAAGTGGTGGGGAAATTTGTCAATTATTGACTCTCCCAGAATTGTTGCGCTGAATTGCGCGCTCAAATAAGCAAGCTTTCATAGTGGCAGCGATCTGAAATTTGTCCTCATAACATGCCCAGGTAGTTTACTCGCGACCAACCGGTATGGCCCACGAAAGCGACTCCATATGTGACGTCGCTTTGTGAAGAATCTCGTGGGAACAAAAGCGTGGCAGCTTTTGTGCTTTCATAAATCAGAAGCTCTTTTCCGATAGCATTTGAGCCCATCAACGGACTCACGAAGACTCGGTATCTTTTACATACCCGAAAGAAAAGTATTGCCTCATGAAGTCACTTTCCCTTATAAACGCAGATATCCTGCTCATGCCTTCACCTTTCTGGTCTCTGAATTCCTGATCCAAGACTCGAGAAGGCTGCGCTCGATTTCGTCCAACGGACCCTCGCCTCGCCTCGGTTCAGGACTCTCTTGGCTCTCGTGAATATTCAGTGGAAGTATCAATCTTGATAGCGGCGCCCGCTCGCCAGTTCTCTGTATTTCTTTGATGACATACTTCAAATACTGGCACACAACAATCTTGGCTTGCGATTTGGACGCATCTAGATAGTCCACACATAGGCCGAGCAAGATCTGGTTCAATTTCACAAGCTGGTCATACTGCTCGGTCGAGAGTGGTGCCCTATGTTCGAGTTTCGAGAAGGCTCTGTTTAGCACCCTATTGAGCTCGTTCTTTACCGAAGCAGCACCCAAGGATTTCCGCAGAGCACTCTCTGAGCGACTTCTGGAGTGTGCACCTGGTGGGCTCTTCTCTCTTTTTGGAGGCTCGGACGCTGCGTCTGGAGCGGCATCCATGTCGTCGTCACTGAAGTCGAACTGGATCACTTTCTCTTTAACCGAGCCTCCATTTCTCCATTTCTCCTGATTGAGCACTAACTCTGTAGGGGCATAGTACTTCTGAGTCCGTGTCACGTGGTTCTCCTGGTCCCACAAAAGCTTCCGGGTAATGAGCCTCTTGATGATTTTGTGCTTGGCCTCAGGCGCTATGGCCGCCAACAGTATGAGTTTGTGGTGTAGTAGCTTTTCTGCATTTGGCCTCTCTACGGGGTCTACCGTGAAACATTTTTTCAAGAAATTCTTGAAGTTCTTGCTCCATGGTTTGTCGTCTAGTCCCGCCATCTTCCAAAAGTCCTCATCGCTCTTGCACGTCGATAACTTTTGTAATGCCTTCATGGCCGGGAAGTCTTCTTGAAGCGGCGGCTTGCCTGATCGGAGTTCGTACATGCAACATCCCAACAGCCATATATCTGCCTTGTACGAATGCCCACCCACATTGTTGACTATCACCTCTGGCGCCATCCAATATGGCGTGCCTACTGTGGTGTTTCTTCGAGAGAAGTTGGAGTATAGTTGAGTGGAGACTCCAAAGTCTGTCAACTTCACTTCACCTAGCGCATGAAGTAGGATGTTCTGCAGTTTTAGGTCACGGTGTATCTTACCGGAACCATGCAAATATTTCAAAGCAAGAAGAATTTCTCTTCCAATCACCGCTATCGTCACCTCGTCGTCTATAGGGCCGGGTCGAAGAATCTCGTACAATGAACCTCCGCTGACGTATTCCATCACCACCCACAACTTGAATTGCTTGACAAAACAGCCGAGATACTGCGTGATTTGCGGGATATTGCATTCGGAAAGAATCTGGATTTCTTTATGGACGTCAAATAGGTCTGCCTGCTCGTTCTCTAAATCGATCTGTTTGATGGCAACCTCGAGGCCAGAAGCGCGGACAATGCCACGATACACAACACCAAATCCACCACGTCCGACTTCTTCGCAAACTTCAAGCTGTTCGGCCAGCGTAATTCTCATGGTGGTAAAGCGATGAGTTGTGAAGTCGCGTCAACAGAGAATGATTGCGAAATGTGGGGAAGCGCCTCATGGATCGAGTTCAGTAAGCAAGTATTCTGGATTTTCGTACTTAATAAAATGTGAAAAAATTCAATTCATACAGATTTTGTAATCACCAGTTGAGAGTCGTATTCACTCGTGTTCTCAGATGAATCACCATGTGACAACGTCCGTGGTTTGGCAAACATTTTCTGGCCCCGGACGCTACACGGGGGGCACTTCTAAGAAAATTGAAACTCTTCGTCATTTGTTCGCGACCTGGATGGATGTGCCACGACCACGAGCACCCTCATCTCCAGAATGCCCAGACCCTATCCTTATTTATTGACTAATGTGACGATCCGGACAATTTTTTCCGAAGTTGATGAGATGGTGTCGAATTCATTTGCACTAATATTTCCAAGCCCCACGAGCGTCACCTTATGTTTCGCTCTACAACTCACCTATCTTATCGCCGGCTCCATCTCAACCTGCACAGCATGTTCCACCGGCTTCAAGTACCCAACCGATCACTCCGATGGTTCCGAACGTCAGCATGGCGACTAGATACGTTTAACGACGTTTTCATGAACAATATTCTCCGATCAAACAAGTCGCTCCCCGAAAACGACCATGTCAGATGCACAGTATACGACCAGGACGGCCAAATGGTGCACCATGGCAAGAATATCAGCAAGCCAAGGTTTCTCCAGAAATACGACTTAGCAGCCCGAGACCTTCGCAAAATGGTCAAGTCGCGAGCCACGTCGGGAACAGTCACAGGCAACGTTCACGTCGAAATTGTGCCGCTGGTACTGACCCGAAAAAACTGTATCTTGCTTAACTTACTCAACATTCGGGCATTAATCAAAGCTGACACTCTCGTAATATTTGAGAACGGTTCGTCTTCGCTGAGTCTGCGCTTCAATGAGTCTCATTCTCATTCGAGGTTTCTCCAGGAGCTCGGCACAAGGCTTCAGAATTCTCACCCAGATGCTTCCCGTTTGCCATATGAGTTCAGAGCGCTTGAAGCCATTCTTCTTGACGTCACTTCCAACCTTACCACGGAATTGTCTGTCCATAAAACTGTGCTCAAGAATATCTTGGAGAGCCTCGATAGGTGCATTGAGCGGAAGAGACTTCGGTATTTGTTGATCCAGCTGAAGAAGTTGGCCCAATTCCATCAAAAGGCAAAATTGATTGGCGAACTTCTCGATGACTTGCTAGAGGCAGACGATGAACTCAATGGCATGTACTTGACAGAAACTTTGCAAGGGCATCCAAGGACAAATCAAAACCACCAGGAAGTTGAGCTACTCTTGGAATCTTATTACGCTGCAATTGGTGAGATCGTTCAGAATGTCGAAAGTCTATTGTCGCAAATCAAGACCTCCGAGGAAATTATAAAGTTCGTACTCGACTCCAACAGAAATGACCTCATGTTACTCGGACTCAAGTTCTCTACGGGGCTCTTGGCTATCGGAGCCGCCATGTACATTAGTGCTTTGTACGGCATGAACTTGGAGAATTTTATAGAAGAGTCGGACGGAGGCATGGAGGCCATTGTGGCGTTGGGTACTGTGGGAATGTTGGTGCTTTTGTGGTTTGGAACTAAGCAGCTCCAGAAGGTTCAAAAGCTCACAATGAGTGATGTGGCGGTTAAGAAGAAACGGTGACGAAGCGGGCTTCAAAGCAGTAATTAGTAATGATAATGAAACAGGGTTATTAAGTAAGGAACCCAGCAAAGCAGGGTAGGGTCCAGGGGGTCCAGAAATTGTTGTTCAATTATCGCTAACTCACTCCAACTGAAGCGGCTGGAGGTGTACAAGCTCTCGTCTTTCGGGATCTGACCTATGCACCGGTGATGCAGACGGTGATGGCCGAGGTGTAGTTCCCGTGCGGAACGGGCGAAGAGAGAAATCTGCAGACGGTGGTCTAGAACCCTTTTGATTAGCCTGCGCAAGTGCCTGTTTTGGTACTGGTGCCTTTGTTGGAGTCAGAACCTGGATTTCAACGTGGGCTGGCGGGGGAGAAGAAGGTACCCTTTTCAGAATACCCAAGTTCTGTTCCTTGAGTCGTTGTCGCTCGTCAAAACTTTGCTCCTGCTGAATGAGAAGCTTGAATAGTGCAATTCGACTTTCGCCAGAAAGAAGTTTCTCGAGAAGAACGGAATACTCAGCTAGAGGAGGTTTGAATCCCGACGCATTCTTAACTACCGAGGGCCGCAAAATGAGATGAACGAATGGAACGCTAGCAATGCCATCCATCAGATTAAGACTTTTGACTGCCTCCTTGGCTTCTGCCTCGTTGTTGTCCACCTCCAGCGCCTCATCAGATACGCCATAGCCCTTCAACAGGCTAAGCTCAAATGCCCGCGAAATGTGCTCCAAAATGAAAATGAGGGAGCTTAAATTACTCCGGGGAATGGTGCCCATGTGTTTGATAAGATCACCGTTTGAGCGCAAGATCAGATCATACACAGTGGAGGGTATTACGGAGTCGTTAATTTCGAGGAGCCAGTTGCGAAGAAAGTTCGTTACCCGTTCGGCTCCACGATTTTGGAGCATTTCGCAAATTGAAATAACGAGCTCCTTAGATGTGGGGTCGTCTGCTCGTTGCACCATGGCAAGAACATCGCTCTTGAGCATCCAGTAGTCATCGAACCTCAAAGGAGCAAGCCACCATTTCTTGAGGTTGTCGGGAGACAGGCCCTCCAAAATGGTAACCATTTTGTGCAAGAATAATGGCATCGAACGAACACTCACCAACTCAGAGTCGACTGGGACTTGAAGAGGAATGTCTGTAAACAAGTTGAAACCAAGCCGAATATTCTGAAAGTTCGTATTGAGCTGCGCAGTGCTCACATGGCGCTGAGAGAGCAATTTCGGGGAAACCACCAGTGGGAAATAAATACCAGCGCTGTCTGACTCGAGAAGCAGCTCAAAGTCGGCCACATAATTATTGGGATGGTTGTATTTCTGGACCAAATTCAGCGCATGTGCCTTCAGCTCTTTAGCTGCTGCCTCTGACTTTGACGACCTGATCTCGGCTAGCCTAGTGAGACTGTGATAGGTAATTTCGATGCGGAGTTTCTGAAACAGTTCAAATGCCTGTGCTTTATGAACAATCTCCATGTCTAGCGAATGGCGGATCCGCTGAAGTTCTTCGTAGCTCTCGTTGTATTTCTCTTCCAACTCCAAGGGAGTGATACCGGTCTTGGGTTTCATGAGCGAAGTACGCACGGTTTTGAACATATTGGAGAAGCCAGTAGAGGAAATTTCTATTGGCTTTGTTTTTGGCTCCACTGTGGGTGTTATTCCACGTGCAGCGTGGACTGCTTGAAGCGACCACTCCAACCACATACCCTCCTTGGTAAATTTGCGAGGGAAGAACCCTGTATCAATGATAATTGCATGATCTAAAAGCGCCTGACCAAGCATTTCCAAATTCTTTCGCGTAGGATTAAAACCAAGGGCTCTTCTCTTCGACAAACGCTCGCATAGCTGGTCACTTAAGAATGTCTCATTAGTACGACCAGGTAATGGAATGCGCCTGCGCGTCACAGGCATGTTGTCGATGAGCGGAAGAAAAAACTCCTGAAACGTCTCAAGGCTCTCGACTTTCAATACTCCGAGGTCTAGTGGAAATGCAAGGAACGAGACTGGCTCAGGGTGAGTCTCGGGTTCTTGAGCAGGCTCTATTTCGGGCTCAACAAACTCTCTCGTTGCCGTGGAGGCATCAAACTGCTCTTTGAGACGGTCTACCTCGTCGTATGCATCCATATAGTCACCAAGTAGATCCTGGAATCGCTGAATTGTGGCGCCAATTTGAGGCTCATGAAGCTTAATAAATGATGTGAGTGGATCCAAGACTTTTCTGTCGATTTCGGCCGCCGTCTCTCGCTGAACACGCGCATCTGCCTTGATTTGATCGACGTGTTTCCAGTAAAGCAGCATGAGGCTCACTGGTTCGTTCTGGGTTGACCCCAGAATGTTTCTTCTCTCACTCAAGCTCCTCATTTGTCGAGGAGCCCGGAAACTGGAATCAGCAGGAAGCAGTGTCGCTGCTAACTTCTCGAGCTCTTCTCCATTTCGGTGATGTATTCTGATGTGTCCAAAAATCAGCTTCCTCAACTCGTGAAGCTGGCTGAGGGACAAAATTTGCTGCTCACATAGCCTGTCAATTCCCAGTTGGTAGTCAGGCAGCCAGAAACTGTTGGCGTATCTCGGTCTGGAGATCAGATGTGATGTGAGCGGGCCATTGCGCTTGCTACTCCGTTTTTCAAGAGTAATTGAGTTTCCGTTTTGACTGCTGCTGTCAATTTGCAGATTCTGGGTCGAGTTGGGCTGCGCGCCCGCCAGATCTGGCTCAGTGGTGCTCATGATGTAATGGTGATGTGGGGGACCTGCGCGCGTGCAGAATGGAAAACAGAGATCGGTGATCTAGCACGTGAGATAAGAATGTTTACTAAACTTTTGATGACGATGAGGTCGCCGCTTGAAAAGGGGCTTGTCTATTTTGAGAATTTCTGCCAAGAGCGACGACGTTCTTGGTTGAGTCTCGCACCGTATTGTTATGATGCATAATACGATTATGGTACTCGGTCAACTGCAGTGGAGGCTCACATGATGGCAAGCGAGATGGTCTTATATCTATGATGTAGTTATTAGAGGCAGGTCGTCCGACTTGACGAGAACCTTATGGTTATCTGATGCCACGCTGATCTATTTGATCTCAAGTTGATTCTTGAGTTGACGAAACCAAACGACTTGTTTGTGTGAATTCTGGTCAAGAATGTCAGCTTCTGATGACGAGTACATTAAATGACAATTCGGTAAAGAGAAGACTTCGTACCACCTTCCATTGGTGGTCCAGCCCAATAGCCTTGTGTGGAGTTTCGGTTTATGTGAGGCGA
The DNA here is from genome assembly GCA_030583085.1 of Hermanozyma aechmeae. Classification (NCBI taxonomy): domain Eukaryota; kingdom Fungi; phylum Ascomycota; class Pichiomycetes; order Serinales; family Metschnikowiaceae; genus Hermanozyma; species Hermanozyma aechmeae. The sequence continues at coordinate 13,860 of JAJMHA010000020.1, read as the reverse complement.
GGAGCCAACGCTTCTCTTCTCGAAGTAGCCAAGCGCATCGTCAAGCACAAGTTTATAACACTACATTTTGGCTCCCCTGGCAGTGGTAGTTCCCAGGGTAAGGCATGCTAACTCCGGAAACATGAGCACATCGTCGTCCAAGATGCCGCGCAGTTTGACGATCTCACCCGAATTACTGCTATCAAGGAAAAAATCATTCTCCAAAGACGCTTGTGAGCTTAGCTTTTGGTCATCCTGCGGACTTGCTATACCAATTCCTCGGCCATTTATGTCCGCTTTCAAGTGATGATCAAACCCGGCCGCAACACGCTGAACTGTGCGTGAATCTCGATTAATGCCCTTTCTGGTGTTGTTGAATCGCACAAATGCAGCCACAACATCGGCAGGCCAGCATTCGGCGGGCCATTCTCGGAGCCAGAACTCATGCATATGTGTCTCGCAAAACTCCGCCCACCAAGCTGCTTCCTCGGCCGAAAGTGGATCCCAGAGATACCGCTCTCGATTTCCAGAGTCAATTGCTAAAATTGCACGTGCTTCCGCCTCGGTGAGCCGATTTTGCGTTAATCGCTTGAGAATACGGTAGGACTCGTGAAGCTTGGGCTTAGGGACCAAAACAGGAAACCCGGGTACTTGAATTTTCTTTTTGCAGCGCTTGTGCGTCCATTCTTCGAGCCGTAGTGCCTTCATGCCTTCATAGAGGAGGCCCCGAAGAATCTTGGAGGAAACCTTTTCCGTCACCGCTGTTTTGAGAAGCAACCCCACAACCTCAGGCAAGATCTCAACGGGTTGCTTCTTGAAATGCAAAAGGATGCCCAAAAGCAAAGGTGTCTTGTGCTTGAGGTATCTGTTGCCAGCCACCGCACTTGCTAGGTTCTTCACCGTGAGTGGGTCGGAACACAGCGGTAATTCCCGCCAGATACGAGAAAACTCACCACAATCTCTCAATTTCCGTACTTTGTGTGTCATTATGATGTCTCCAATGCGCGGCTCGGTAGGATCCCGCCTCAAGTCTCGCTCAACGAACTCCACCAACTCTGAGGTTTTGCTAGAGGTGGAGGCAAAGTCTTGCACGATTCTCAAACACATGGCTTCACTGATGGGCAAATTAATCAGTGCCATTTTGTTTGCAAACGTTTCCTTGAGAAAAATGTTGTCAATGCAGTCGTATACCCTGTACCATGTGGTCAAGTCTGCACGCAAGTCCAAGCGTTTGGCTAAGGTGAGGTAGCTCAATATCACGTGGTACGTGCTTGTGAGACGTCTCCTGCGGCTGTGAATCCTACATGCCTTCAAAAGCTGGTTGACCGTCTCGATGTTGGGATGGTGTCCATCTTTGGACATAACGAGTAACAACTCGCGCGCAAACGAGCTCTGGAATTTGTCGTAGCCGAAATACTTGATGAGATAGTTGTACGTTGTCGTGGACCGCACATTTTTGTAGGTGGAATTCTCGAGGTGGTGGGTGTGGAGAAGAATCTCGGGAACAATGCCTGAAGTCAACAGCGACAGGTTGCGGTAGAGTACCTTTGTATGCGTGAGGTAGTAAATATACTCTCGAAATTTAGCAGCGTCATCTGGAGGCGGCATATGGGGAAGCTCGGTCATCAGATACCGTGGAGTCGAGTATCTTGTACTTCGATATTGGCGTTCCTGTTCGACTACCACGCTGGCCAACGCCTCGGAATTCTCGATAGTGAGCGCTGACTTTAACAGCTCAGGTGTAAGTTCAACCAATAAATCAAGCATTTTTGTGAATACGCCTCGCTCGTTGAGGAAATGCTGGAACTGGTCTTCGATTCGGGTGCTCTGTATAGCTGATCGTCGTTGCTCGGCCTTGGTGGAGTCATACTGTTTTCTTTCATCAAATGCTTTCAACTGGGGCATATTTAGGGGCTCGAGAAAAGCCTGGACACGGGTTCGCTGAAATCCTCGTAGCTTTGGTCGTAGGCCATTGAACTTAGCCTTGTTCATATAAGGTGTGCTGGGGATTTTAGGGGTGGAAGGGTTTGGGAATATGGAACTCTCTAACTGCAGTTGTCGTAGTGAAGCTTTAGCCGGCACGGCTCGCGTTACCCGGCCCAAGGCGTCTCGTAGTGAGCTCATGGAGTTGTTCCTGTGTGATGCAGATGTGGAGGATGAAAAGAATCTCAAAACGAAGGAATGTGAGAAAACACACCCAAAAAAAGTTTAAGCGAGGGTTAAATAGCTAGGATCAAAAGACTAAGAAATTAGGTATCTATTACTTATGCTGCGAATGAGTCTAGCGGTGCATCCCGCTTCTAAAACATCGGAATCACACCAACATGCGTCACATATCAGTGTAATTTGAAGCACTCACTCACCTCGTTGTACTCTCAGACCAGACATTGCATTGATGAACCCGAGTAGGTCGCCCAAACTGCACGTTGGCAGAAACATCCAGATCTGCTCCACTGCAAAAAGTGCATCCTCGCCAGGCTCACCGCAGCTTCCCACGCGCCTCTTGACCAAATTACATAAAGTCGTCGTCGCTGAAGTTGTCGTAGTCAATATCGACATTTTTCTTGAAACTGTCATCGACGTTGGTCTTCATCGCTGGCTTGGCCTTCTTTTTGCCTGCACCGCCCGTGGCAGTACCACCAGTCTTTCTCAATCTTGCCTGTCTCTCCTGTCTCTCCTTATCCTTCTGCACCACATTCAACGTGCTGATCACCTTTCTCAACTGCTCAGTAGACAAGGGCTGGACCAAGTCGCGGATCAAGTCAATAGCCAAACTGGATGAATAGTTTGTGAGCTGGTCCTCAGCCAATTCGGTCAAGATGGGGCCCAAGGTTTTTCTCAATTTCTCGAATTCTTGCTTGTTGGAAGGCTGGAACAATGAATGCTCTTCCAAAGGCATATTTCTGTTGAATTTGGGTGGTGGTGGTACTGCTGCAGCGGCTCTTTCTTTAGGATGCTGCGTTAAGTTATCGAGGTTGTCGTTGGCTACGCCAAGTCCTCCGAACAAGTCGGCCGCGTTGTTCAAGTCGGCCTCCAACTCGGCCTTCTTCAACAAGGCACGGCGAGTCTCTTCGTCCATAAGATCGATATCCAAGAGGGCTGGATCGCCGCTTTTAGATGCAGCTTTTTTCGCCTTAGCCTCGTCCTGCTTCTTTTTCAACTCGGCCTTCTTTGCTGCCTCTTCCTTCTTCTTTTTGGCCTCGGCCTCCTCGTCTACGTCCCATGAGTCCATCAAGGGCTCATCATCTGCTTCTTCTTCCCAAGAAGCAGCGGGCGCGGCTTTAGTATTAGTAGGAATATCAAAGTCTTCGTCGTCCCAAGACATGATGGAGGTAGGGATTTTTAATGTTCCATGCAGGATATCCGAGTCCGATACCTCAGCGCCCTGAATGTCCTAGTGTAGATACTGCCAATTGTTTGAAAGAGATCCTATGATCAGGAAGTCGATAATTCGGGGATTGTTTCTTTTATTTGAAAATAGCTCTTATCTAATTCATCGCAAAAAGTTCTTTTTGAGTGGATCTAGTTTAACGGTCACTTTACGTTTTACTGCAAAACGGCGAAGATCGCGAGAATTTAGCTGCAATTCTTTATCCATGCTTCTCCCGAAAAATAGTTAAGGTATGTAAATTGCAAACATCGGTCTTCTAGCCTCAGAAAATCATCAGGGTAAAATTCTCGTACGTAATAACAAATTTCGATAGTTAGATACTCCATGATTCATCCGTTTCTGATGGTGTCCATCACGACGTCAGGAAGAAACGACGCCAGATACTACCTAACACCAGACCCACGAGGATTTCTCAGAACCATCGACTCCAAACAGCTACTATTTCTTTTTTTTTTTTTTTGCAGCATCCCAAACTCATCTCTCACTCGCACCACCACCAACTTCTCTCCCCACAAACCCCAGTCGCTGATGGCTGATACGGCAAAGATCATCGAATGGGCCACTGGAAAAGGGGCAAGAATCCACAGTGATGCATCAATACAGGAGAGTATATTTGGTGGGCTTGGAATCACGGCCCTAAAGTCCATAGCTCCAGACACCGAGATCCTCCGAATCCCAACAAGCATCATCTTCGACAAAGATTCACTACTAGAAATTGCCCAGGAAATCAAGGCTGCGAATGCTTCAGATTTCGAAATAATCATCGCCGCGCTTTCCATAGCCAACAACCATACAGAGACGTCGATCATTCGTAACTACACTTGGGCACTTAGCTCCTTGAAAGAAGGTCGAGTGGCTGCAATTGAGCCGTATCTTTCGGTTCTTCTTGATACCCCCGTATTGGACGTCGATGAGTCGAATGACAACCCGGATTCTGTCGTCATGCTGCAGATTCTTGAGAAGCGCCGTGTGCGGGAAGAACACGAGGAATTTGCGGGGCTGGCAAGGTCCAAAGTTCTCTCTTTTGAGGCTGCGTGGCAGCTCCATCAGGCAGTGAAGTCACGGGTGCTAGAAATTCCGCATGCACTTGACGATTCTGGAGACTACACCACGTCGGTGTCATTGGTCCCTCTTTTGGATTTCGCAAACCATTCAGAAACAGCGAACGCTGTCTTTGACGTCGACAGAAGCTCAAACGATGTCATTCTTCGCACAACCGGCCCAGTAGCGCAGGGTTCGGAAGTATGCATATCATACAGCCCATCGCTGTCCTTGCAACTCTTCATGAGGACATACGGCTTCATGCCTGCGTCTGGGGTCTACAATTGGGTTATTCCAGATATTGACGATATCTTGGCCACGAAGAAAAACCACCGCACAAACTACTCGGCGATGGCGAAATGGCTCCACGTGCTACCGCACTTGACTATCATAGCCGGACCCGATTTTAGGTTCGATATCGCGGAAAATAACCTCCCATTGCTTCTTATCCCTGGCCTTCAGTATCACCAAGACTGGGAGGGAGAGGCCGATATTGCGCAAGATTTAGCGGCGGTGTATCCGGACCACGACTCGCGCGAGATCGTGGAGAGCCTACGCTACCAGGAGCTAAATTCAGACAGGGTACTTGCAGGAGATACAGCGTACGGCGTAGTTTTCGACGATGCATACGTAAGCTTACCTTACATAAGCGAGCAGACGCGATGCAACAATGAAGTTGCAATAGCCCAGCTTCTACAAGACACATTACACGTGATCCATGAGGCGGCCAAGCGAGCTATAGAAGCAGATTCTAGGCTGACAAAGCGAAATGCTAACGAAATGCTTGTGGCTTATTTCATGACTAAAACTCGCCTTCTCCAGCAAGTTCTACTTGCCACTTCGATGGAAGATTACGCGAGTATGCAGGAGCGCACGACCATCTACTAATCACTGTGGAGGCTGGATTTCTAAGCTGTCAAGGCTCGGCGCGCTTAGAAATCCTCCTATAAAAGCGCGCGGCTCCCACGTACTTTAATACTTATTCTCACGAAAATCCAAACTACACACACATAATGGTTTCGCAAGTTTCTTCCAAAGCTGAATTCGAGCAGGCATTGAAGCACGACGGTCTTGTTGTCGTGGACTTCTTCGCCACTTGGTGCGGTCCTTGCAAAATGATTGCTCCCATCTTGGACAAATTTGCTGCCGAGTACACTCAGGTCAAGTTCATCAAGGTGGACGTTGACGAGGTCGGTGAGCTTGCCAGCGAGTATGAGATCACTGCCATGCCAACCTTCCTTTTCATCAAGGACGGTAAGGTTGTCGAGAAGACCCAGGGGGCTAACCCCAATAAGTTGAAGCAGACCTTGGCTTCTCTCGCTTAAACAGGGACGTTGTTTAATATAATAAAAAAAGAAAATGCGTAATTGGAATTTTGTAGATCCGCGGTGTCAAACACCTTTGTTGCTGACGATGCTTTGTTGCTGGCGATGCTTTGTTGCCGTACTCTAATATCACAATCAAATTACACTCGTTCAAACCTTACCTTTTTTTAAAAACCCTGGGAAATTCCTTCCCGTCTAAATACTATCTTTTAAAAATTGTTGCACCAATTCGTTGGCCACCAAATTGTCATAAACGCTCCCACTGCTCAATTGACGAGCGAGGATACCGTAGACAAAGCAGTACTGTCTGTATGTTTGAACCATCAGCACCCTCTGGCTTCTCATATTGTTCACAACGTCGAAAACAGGATCGCTTGCAAGTCCGCCGCGGCCATTGTGGTCAAGCAACGAGAGAATTGAGTCCACAGCACAGAAAACGCCTGTGCGACCACATCCTGCTGAGCAGTGAATAATGGTTGGATAGTCCGAGATGTTCTTGATTTGGCCCAACACGTGCTTCTTCAATGCCACGATCGCCAACACATCTTCGATACTCACAGTTGTGCTCATGTCTTCCCAATTGTTGATCTGAGCCTGCAAAGTGTGGTGCACCGGCCCATTTTCACCAACCTGGATGATGTAAGATCTGAGCATCGTTCCGCCGACATTGATCTCCTTTTGAAGCTCAACACGAACAGTTTCGCCGCCCGATCTGTAACTTTGCAGCCTCCAGTATGGGTAGCATTTAACAACACCAAGCTCGGATTCTCCTGTTAAAGCAATAACAAGGGGGGTTTTGTGGTCGTACACGCACCGCCAAAAGTCGCCAGATGTTCCCTCAAGCGGGCCCTGGGTTGCAATGTACTGCGTGTTTTTGGTCGAAAATGAAGGGTCTACGGACATCTTCGATAACGGCAGTATGTAGGAAGCGTTGATGTAGTCACTGTCCTCCGAATCATTAGTTGTGGGATCTGCGCGTAATGTTACTCTGCTGTGGTCGAAAACAAAGACGTCCTTGTAGCGATTTTTGTGACCGTAATCCAAACCATAAGTCACTCGGGGACACGCCTCTGAATGGCCTCCGGGAGTTTCTATGTTGGAAATATTCTCCATGCTGAGAGCGCCGTTGAGTCTAGCACGCTCACGGTCCTGGAGCTTGCAGAAGGCCGCCTTGACATCGTCTAATTGCTCAATGGGCGCCCTTATCCATCCTGGTAATTGCTTGATTTGCGGACTGGCAAGACCGCAATGTAGATTGAGTTCCTCAAACATTGAATTCTCGATAGTTGCAGTGACCTCCTCGTTCTGCCGAATCTTGAATTTGTTTCTCGGAAGAGCTTGTGGAAGGGAGAAGTTCGACACTGTTGGGGTAACGACGGTGGATGCATGTGGTATCACTACGGACAACCCCGGTGTGGAGTGGGACCGCTGGTATCGTGGCGACGTGTTCTCAGGGAATTGTGGCAAATCCTGCAAGGCAATCGGCTCAACATTTGGTTTAATCACCAAGTTTGACATGTCAATAGACTCGTGATTGCCACTCGAGGTTCTATCTGGATGGACTGCGGCGAAGGTCACATAAGAATCCTCAAGAATGAAGATGTCTGGGACCTCTGCAGTGCCCCAAAAAGATGAGTCCACCAATTTCTTACAGAAATGGTATAAGTTGGCCGAATACGCACGTGAGTCGTAGAGAAGAATAGTAGGCAAACCAGTGCCTGATGCAGTGTGATGATGTAAGTAGTTTTGGAATATGGTCTTCTCATACGCCGGGAGTGAGTTCACACAACGGCGGAAGTCAAACGAGGCTCGCTTCAAGAGCGTCAGTGGAAGACACACATTTATGGCAAGCGAAACGTGATTCTTAACAAACTCGGCGAGCAGTCGAATGTCGATGACAAGGTGACTCGGTAACGAGCTGGTGTCGTCGGTTGTTGTAGACGCCAAAATTTGATCCATGTCGCCAGAACATACGGGTTTGATTTGTGGAGAAAGCCCGAGAATGGATTCCCGCATATCGGAACCCGTGGGGGCAATACGGCAGGCGCTTTTGGCTCTGGCAGTCTTGCCAAGCTCATCCACGGAGGCCAATACCGTAGGCTGTGGTCGGGTCGGACTGAATGCTGGAAATGTGGTGGTCGATTTGAGAGGCGAGCGGTGCACATCGGTGGAGGGAAAACTGAACAGTGGCTCAGTCGCAGAGCGAGAGCCGCCTTCTGAAAAGGATGCCGGAGACTGCATGGAAAACTGTGACAAACCAGAGACAGATGAGCCGAGAGGACGGCGGCCAAGTACTGGCTTTTTGGCAAGTGGCGGCTGCTCCAGGTCATCCACCAACGTCTCGGTTGACACGAAGAACCCCAGAGTGGGTTCTGCAGAATCTACAACAGTGCTGCTGGAGGTTACTGACGAGAGTGAGCTACCTGGCTTGCGCATTCTCAACGCCGAGTGAGATGCTTTAGAAAGCATCGACAGCGTCGGGATGCGCAAGTCGAAATAGTCACCGCCGTCTATGAGAGGTGCCGGCAGTGTGACCGCCAAACCGCCGATTGTAGTCAGGAGATCGGCTGCACATCCTTGCGATGGCGACAGTGCCGGGAATTTGTAAGCTGAGGCACAACAAGGACTTGTGCTCATGGGAGCTATGCAGTGTGATGTGGAGAGGGAAACCGAGATTTTATTCTTTGTGGGTTATTTGAGCGGATGTTCCCACGTCTTCTCTTCACTTTTTTTGGTATCCGTGGAAGGAAGTGGATATGGTGGATGCAAAGGAGTGAGGGACGAGGTGCTGCAGTGAAGAAACACTACCGCTCAAGAATCCCACAGCAGACTCAATAAGGCCAATGCGGCAAACAAAAGGGATTTCCAGAAGAGGCGAAAACCGACAAGGATTTTTCTTGCAGAGTTTTCAAGTATCTAAGATTGTAGATTCTTTATCAATAAATTCCGTGAACAAAAGGCAGCAGGGCCAGCTGAAATAACCCTTGGGACACGGATATAGCATTCACCTTAGAAGCAGGCAGAATCTGCATGACATAATGCGTCGTCGTTTTGTGCGCCGCGGTCTAGGCCTGGCCAAAGTACAGGACCGCATCGTTTGGTCGAAGATACGGCGAAACACGGGGCATGGTCGCGCCGCTGAATGCGGCTAGTTCCATTGTTGACGGTAGTTCTGGCATGGCAAGGTCTGGTTTGTATCCTTTCCTTGGTAATGGCATCATGTTGGAGCGGTGACCTCGGCAGAACAATTTTTCTTGTGTTTGGGGCTTTGCCACCTCGTCCAAGCCTTCCATAAATAGAAATCAGGAATGGCGCGAAACATGGGAAAAACGGCCCCCTTGTCAAGATTTCACTTGGAGTCACCTCGCAACAGAGCGTGATGTCCCCTGTGGCACCGCCGTTGCCTGGCCAACCACCTGAATCGAAGAAAGTCATAAACGCGAAATAGCCGCCCAAGCGCCGGCGAGAGGGCGTCAGAGTCCGACATGGCGGGAAAGCGATGCGCTCAAGCATATACCTTGAACAAAAGAATCTGGCGGCGCAGCAATCTCGAGGAAAAAAAAAAATTCAATAAAAATAGGTATCAATATTTTCGAGATGCACGCTCTTTTTTCCCCAATTTTTTTTTCCTCTTGACTTATGCGTCCTGGTGTTCGTGGAGCTGTGCTCAGGATTTCTCAGAAAGGAGACGTTGTGCAGTTTGCAATTCCAATTAGGCTTCTGTTTGCTCGAACTGCGCAGAGAATCTTGCACAGGCATAACCATAAGCTATGCGCGAGTATGCGTTTTTCCCTCTTTCGGAATCACCTGGCAGAGTCTGAATGGGTTGACTGGAAGTTAAATGCGAAAGGTCCCCCCTGTCTAGCTTGGCTAAATCTTGACAGTTCAGACAGTAAATACCAGATCGCAGGAACGTCTCATTTGCGTTCGTGCCAGATCTGAAGTCATTCTTCTTCCTCTCTTCCTCTCTTCCACGCAGTCTGCCGTCAATCTCTCTCTTCACCGCTTGGCACGCTTGTGATCCTCAGAATCTGGGACGAATGGCGCCATAGCCCCACGAGACTTCCGCCGTCTAGACCGAGTCTCTCTCTGAATAGACTTCTCTGCGTCAGTGTGGGTTCGCTTGATAAGGGCTTCCACTCCTGAAGCCGCGCTTACAGGCACGGCTTCGGCTTCGGAGTGTGCGGGTTGCTTGCTAGGAACAGGAGCGGCTGGATGAGAATCCACATCTTGCTTTGGAGGCGAAGACAAAAGCGACTTCGCCTCCTCTGGCATTTCTCTTTCTTCTTCTTCGTCGTTGAATAAATGCAGCGAGGCCACCTCCAGCTTGGCGTCCGCTACGATCAGCTGGAAATCGGCGGCTGAAAAACCAGAACCCACTACTTTTTTCATGAGTTCCTCGCTCCCTGAGTTATCGGCAGCTGTTGGCAATGCCGCTCGTTCGAGCGACTGCTTGTGCATGGTGTTGAGCGAGTTGCTCAATCCGTTGAAGTAAATCTCGTTGACGTTGAGGTTTTTCAGGGGATCGAGGTCCTTCTGCCGGAGCTTACCTAAGCTAGACATTCCCTCCTCGTCCTGAAACTCATCCGGGAGAATTTCGCCACATCTGAGCGCAGCAGCGTCTTGCGAGGTGAATTCCTTGGAGTGAGCGATTCGCAGATGATTTAGGAAGCCTTGGGCAGACAGGAAATTGCTTCGGTGGCAATCAGGACATGTTATACGAACCACGACACCGTCGGTACGCCGGTATAAACAGCCAGGAATACGGTTGGCCACTCCGTTGAGAGAGGGGCGAAGAGACGATGTGGTGGATCGAGTTCGGTAGGTTGGAGCGGGTTCCGGTTCTCCCCCGAATATATTCTGGTTGAATTGGTTGTATGGTGAATCCGCCAGCGTCTGCATGTACTGCTGCTGTTGTAGTTTGGTGTAGCTGACCAGAAGTGATTCCGAGAGCACATTGTAATACTTGAGAGTGAAGTCGTTTGGCTCGTTGTTGAACGTGACCTCCTTGGGGACCTCAAAGAACTGACGTAGTGCGAGCATCTGTGCCTCGCATTTTCCAAGTTCCTCCTCCGTAAGCTTGAGTTCCTTGTGCTTGAGGCGAATCTCCAAGTCTACTTGATTCGAAAGAATGGATCGGAGGGTCTCTGTGGGTATTGCTTCGAGCTTTGACATAAGATCACTTCTATCGATCGCCGGGAGTGGCGCTTTTGGTTTTGGTGTGCTCGAGGTCGGTGGGATGTGATTTTGCATGGTGGTTAGTAGAGGAAGAAGCCTGACGCTGCGAGTATGTAGGAGGTGCGCAATCCGACGCTAAATGCCTGGAGAGAACAAAGCGAGATTCTCTTAAAGACTTTTTTGAGAATCGATCTCCTACCTATTTGAGCTGTATAACGTCGTTATTGCTGCATTGGGTATTAAAAGCCCTTGCTTTGCCTGTGCCAGTTCAGCGGCGAGCCTGGATGGAATGAGAAGCGCCAAGGAAGAAAATTGAAACGTAGCGGGAATTGAGGACGCTTGTTGCCCGGAATTATTTTAGTTGGACTTTTCTCTGCCCCGGAGAATATTGAGTGTGTCAGGGCCAACGCACAATTTGAGTAGCATGCTCCGAAGAGTTACCGGGGTAAGATTCTTGGAGGTCCTTCGTAGCTTAGCTGGGATGCGTGTGTTCATTTTAAATGACCTTCTCTTAGAGTTAGACGAACTTGTTGTTGGCGTTGTCTTCACGGCCGCTTCTGTTTCTTTGGAGTTAGCAGCTAGACTATTGGTTACTGGGGAAGCAGTATTGCGTTTCGTTGGATGCGAATTACTTTCGGGTGGATAGTGCAATTTATCTTTGGCTCTGGTGAGTTTTGCAGCAGCTAAAGTCTTTGCATGGATTTGAGTTCCATCAAAAGCGGAGTCTTTATTTGCAGTTTGCCTCGACCTGACTTGTGTCCGATCCATAGCTAAACCGTCAAAACGTCTTGCCTCTTCAACTTGGACTCCAGGCTCTTGAGTAGATCCTAACTTCTGATCTCTTGATTTTGCAACCGATGACCCGTGCTTCATACTGGGCGATGAGGAAGGCGGCGCACTGGACAGACTGGAAAATTGCAGTTTCAGTTTTGGAGTTGCAACTTTTTTCCGAGCCGAGTGTTGGAGTTTCGATACCTTGCGTATTCCCGCAATAGGCGTGCTCTGGTGGACTGTTTCAATTGCGTATTGAGAGTCAGCAGAAGGGTACTTTGAACTCTTTGAATCCACTTCTTCACCCACGAAATTTCGTGCTAAGTTTCCACTCTCACCTTCATTTTCCAAAGTTGGCGTGGTTTTGGCCCGTTTCATCTCCTGCTCCCGTGCTCTGTTGTCGAACAGAAACTCGTATGGCTCCAACAATTCGTTATCAAGAAATACATCATATCTTTCGGCTAACTTGCGATCTTTCCTTTTCCTGCGATGTTCGAAAATCTGCTCGAGTTGTTGCAGGGGGTGCAGACTTTGCAGCCTTTTCTGAACCTTGTGGCTTCTTCTCTGACGTGGTGCATTTCTCATATCATAACGGGGTTTTCAATAATTGAGTTCTTCTTTATACTTCAGCCAAACCTCGTCAGAAAAATTTCTCTAATTCTCAGAATTTCTAGTTCAGAGGCGGTGCTACGGTGTAGGAGTAGTTCGCGACTAGATCACCGTTGAGTACTACATCACCATCTCACCTCAGACTTGCAACGCCTGCCTTCGTCGAATATACTTGGCGAGCTTTCCACACATAGAGAAGGAAACATTCATCCGAAGCAACTTGTTGATTTACCATTGCCTTTCCCCTGTGCCTCTACCAGAACCATGGCAGATAAACCTATTCTCCCTTCCGTTGCCTCGCTAGGTTCATTGACCATCAACGACGTGTCGAAGTCTGGATTTGGATACAACCCTTCAATTGGCCCAGCCTCCAACAAAATCACAGCATCAACCGCGTCTGCTCTCATCAACAAGAAGACCATCAACCTCACTCCAACATCAGAAAACTCCATATACGACCGCAACGTCAACACGAAGAAACCAACCGATATTAACTCTTCAACTTTGGGGTTCCTTTTTTGTGAAACGGTGAGCTGGGCACTCGAAAAGTCCAAGGGCATTCAGGACCTAGAAAACAGACTCAATGGGTTGGGCTACCAGCTTGGACAACGATACTTGGAGCTTGTGAAGTTGAGAGCCGGAATAAAACACGGAAAGCGTTGCATTCGAATCATAGAGATTCTTCAGTTCATTTACGGTCCATTTTGGAAGGCCATTTTTGGCAAAACCGCCAACGAGCTCGAAAAGTCTCAGGATGTTGACGATGAATATCTCATAACTGAAAATGATCCTCTCATGTCGAGATATATCAGCATTCCGAAGGAGTACGGCAGTTTGAACTGTTCAGCTTTTGTAGCTGGCATTGTTGAGGGAGCACTTGACAGCTCTGGCTTTCACGCAACGGTCATAGCTCACTCGGCGCCTACAGATGACTATCCGCTAAGGACGGTGTTTTTGGTGAAATTTGACCAGGCTCTATTCTTGAGAGAGGAAATCAGGTTCAGTTGATCTACTACCAGATTGGTTTTTGCCCATTGGGTGTCTTTGCTGGCTTTTTGAATGAGGAACAGAAAAACAAATAAACACAGTATTAAGCTGCCTAGAAGCTGGCAGGTTTGAAGAAGACAATGCGGAGCTGTGAAATGTTCCAGCCACCAAACCTCCAATTCACGATGTTGGGGAAACGAACACCATTATCTGGCCGCAGCCACTTGATTACATTCAAAATTGAAGTGTGTGTCTTCAGTCCAGAGAGTATCACGTCTGGGTGTGGCCCTATCTCCACTTGCCAGCGATTGACTTGAACATTTCACAGCAATCTCGTCGGGTCTTTCAATCGACAGTTGAAACACCGATTTTCAATACCAAATTGATAGCCAAAGTGAAAATTCTCGGCTCTCTATTTACGAATTTTAATCCTGCTGATCGCGTTGCTCACTTCACCTAGCCTGCCGACCTGAACCGCTGTTGAGTGCAGTAATCTGACTCCTGGTCTATATACAGGAGATCAGCTTACTAGGCGATAACTGACACACCTCATGCAGAAAAGAGGAGAGGATGGATGTG